>JH720129.1:38749-140169 GCA_000231845.2 Tetrahymena malaccensis 436 | reverse complement strand
CCCAACCCCAACCCCAAATAAATATATAACTTAATTAACTTGTGATATTTATAATTATTTACTATATTTAAAATTTAAAAACTATTAAGTAATATAATAAAATCTGATTGAATATTTTCACTGACATATCTCACTAAACTAAAAAATTTTCTGTAAGTGTTTAATTATTTTGTCATATTTAATTTAATTTTTCAAATAACTTAAATCAAAGTTATTTAATAAATATGAATAAATAATTTTAGTTTAAAATTTCTGATGTCTCGATTATATTTAATTAATTTAATGGAGGATAGAAGATTATTTATTTACCTAATTTAATCAATTTTTTTACTAAATTTTAATTGAAAAAAATAAACTAGTTTTTACTTCAATAAAAAAATATCCCCACCATAAATATTTTTTTTAATACAAGAAATATCATATATTAATAGAATTTCATTAGCATTTTTTAAAGTTTTTTATTTTTGTTTTTATTAAATTTACTTTTTAAAAGATCTGAAATTTTTTAGGTTGCTTATACTTTTGTATAATTTCAATAGATAGTAAAGTAGAAAAGTTTATAATTTTTATTGATTTTTCTTATTTGTCAACTTTTTAAGGATAAATATTTGAAATAGCTTTAGTTACTCTTGGCTATAATATTGATGTTAATATTGTTTATTAATTAAACCAATTAGATCCTATATAGAAAATTATTAATTTATTATTATAAAATTACTATTTGCTTTTTATAATTCAAAAAATACTAAATAAATTTTGTAAAAATGGTAATTGCCACAATAATATTTTGTATAATGGGAGTAAATAAATATCTCTAAATATTTATATGGCAATTACTTTAAAATCCATATATTTATTAAGATATTATATATAATCTATAGAAACCTATTTTAAAAGAAAATTTATTGATTAATAATTTTATAAATAAATAATGTTGATATTTTTTTGAGAATAAAATTAATAAAATGAATAGATAAGTAGATAGATAGATAGGTATATCTTTGAAATTTTATAAATAAAGATAAATACAAAGAAATAAATAATTTGGAGAATCATTGCAATTATTAAATTATTTTTGATTGAAAAAAATGATATAGCAATAAAAAGAAGTATTATATGTGTAGAAGATATATAAAATACATCCAAACAAACTATTTTTTAAGGAGTAATGAATGCTTAGAGAATATAATTAAAAAAATGTATACAAAATATAATGTGGATAGCTGAATAATTAATAACCGATTTCAATAAATTAATCAAAATTTAAATAATTGAAATAAAATTCAATCGACCAATAAAATTAAAATAAAAATGAATAGCATTATCTTAAGATATAAAAGCAAATAAAAAAAATTAGGATTTAGATCAAAGCTCTCAGCTGATGATCTGTCATATTTAATTGCAAACCATTACAGTATAAAGGGTAAAATATTGGGATTAAAGGATACATCAGGTAAATATTATTGATTTCATTTTTATAAAATTTTTGTATTCAACATCATAATTGAAATTTATTTTATGGATAAAATAATTAGATAATTTCTATTAAATTAAAACATTTTGCAATAGCAACTTGCTTAAACCTGGTGAAATCTATCACGTTATTGTAGAATCTAATGAAATTCCATAAACTAATACTTAGTCTACACAAAAGCATCACTCTTCTTCAATTCGTAATAGCAGCAGCATTCACTAAAATTCTGAACCTGTATCAAAGCATATTTAATAGTCAGAATCTAGATACTTAAATAGTTAATCTCATCATAAAAATTAGTTTTCTTAGAATTTTTACAATGTAAATAATTAGCAAGGATAATTAGGACTTTCAAGCATGATTACGGTTGTTAATAATTTCAAAGTTTGGGAAGAAAATTTCTAAGATCCTTAAGAAGATCGTACAAGTGTAATAGCTTTAATTGAAGATAAGGATTATTTGTAGTCACTCGATCCTATAGTTAATAATAGTTTAATTAACCCATTTAATAACGAATGGATAAATGTTAT
Source organism: Tetrahymena malaccensis 436 (assembly GCA_000231845.2). NCBI lineage: Eukaryota > Ciliophora > Oligohymenophorea > Hymenostomatida > Tetrahymenidae > Tetrahymena > Tetrahymena malaccensis. Next base: position 138,165 of record JH720129.1, on the reverse strand, counting down.
GAATAGTCTTGCAGATAGTTATGGTGACAGAGTAGATTATTTTTGCTGTAACATAAAAGCCAAAGAGGAAATTCAAAATTTCAAAGTTTTTCCTTCTGTGATTGTTTATAAAGGAGGATAAAAGGTTATGGAAATATCTCTTTAAAATTAAGCCAAAACTATTTTAAGATTGCTTGAGCGCTTTTTAAATACTGCTTCTGGCATGCTTGCATAATCAGGTTAAATTACTAGCAGTCACTTCCCTTAAAATTAACATGCACAAGCTCTACTGCTTATGGAGCAGTCTGTTCAGTAAACTGATTTAGACACAGGAGATATAATAACTATTCCTGCAAATATTCCTGATTAACGTGAGCTTCTTAACTTACTTGATGTTTATCACTCAAACAATCAAATTTCTACCCTTGATTACTTCATTTTTAAATGCAAAATACTTGAAAAATTTGATTTATTTATGAGAGGATACTATGAAGTATATAGGTAAATAATTAAATAATTAAATACTCTTCAATAGAATTAAAATTATTTTGGTGTAAAATCAGCGAATTCGATTAAAATTCTTTTAAAGATTATTTGCTTCAGTTAGCTAATTAATAAAATAATCAAGACAAATTAGATGTGGAAAATCATAACAGCAACATTAACAATTAGTAAATTAACATTTATTTTTTTAAATTAAATTATTTTACAAATTTAATTAAAATAAAGATTCGAGAATAAGAATTTCCAAAATAACAGACCTCAAAGTTCTGCATAACCTTAACACTCTGGAGCTAGAAGAACCCCCAGTAGACAATAAACCAGCAACTTTGGATCTGATTCTAAATTAGGATTGTAAGTGTTAACAATCAATAAATAAATTTATTAAAATTCTAACTAAAAAAAAGCTCTTAAGAATAATTGATGAAAGCTGTTATAGAACTTGAAACAGGAAACCTGTTAGAAATGCCAATCTTAACTCAAATTAAGAAATTAATATTAGCAGAAAACTAAGAAATCATTTCAATAATCGAAGGATTTCTCTCTAATTCCTACAACAAAAATTCTTTGAGGTAGTTTTATAATTTATTGGCAGAATTTTCTTAAAATATTAAAATTTTTTAATTAATAAAAGCGAAAAATTGAAGAAATATATTATATAAACTAACCACTTCGATAGACCAACTAGTCCTTGGCCTAAAAAAGAAAAAGTTATTTAAATGTTTTAAAACATTGTTTCAAAAAATTATCTCACAGAGAAAGAAGTAGAAGTTTTAAAAGTGCTAATCGAAAGTAACAACTAGTTATTGATGGGAACATTTTCAGATGGAAGACTTCAAGATGAGCTAGTTAAAAGTTTAAAAAGAATAGCTTCTTAATACATGAAAAACTAAGAAAGTATTAATTAATAGACTAAGCAAAGAAGTGCAAATTAAAGTGGAGATTTAAAAGCCATTAAAAACTTTGAAAATATAAAAGTTAATAACTTCTTTTAGCAGTAATAGCAATTTTAATAAATCGGAGACGATCAAGAGAACTAAAATTTGTAATAAGATTACAAAAAGGAGTATTTAAATAAGAAATTGGATTTTTAAAACAGTGGAGACAATTAGTAAAGCTAAGATGAGCTGTAAATATAAAACATAGCAGATTAATACTTAGATGTATAGGGAAGTGATTAAAAACAAAAAAGAATTCCACAATACAATAATGCTCACTAATCCTCTTCGTCTTCAGCATAATTTGCTAACATACAAAGATAAATCTTATCTGCTTCACCTGTCATTGACAATTCAAAGCAAAAATAGATAATAGAAAATTAACCTCACTTTAGAGCTGAAGAAAATGAAGATTCTCCTCTCCACACAATTCAGTTACATCAATAGCTAAACTAAGGAAGCAGTGGACCAAAGCCTACAAATTTATATAACATAATAACCAGTAGTAGCAATAACAATAATATTAATAGTGACTTTTAATACAATCATAGTGAGTAATTATAGAAAAAATTAGATTAAATGGCAAATAGCCAATAATAATCAAATGATGATTTGTAAATATTTAACTCTAATGCAGGATAATTAAATAAAGAAACTTAGCCACTACAACAAAACTAAATCTAAAATATTGCCTAGATTGTTTACAGATAGCAAAACGGTGATGAAAAAAATAAATTAGAAAATACAGATACTGAAGAGGATCTTTAAAATTTACAAGACAATTAGAGAGATGATGAAGAAGATGGATTAGATGAAGATGAATTTAATTAAACTAATACATATTTGGAATTCATGGATGATCATATAGATCAATTTAATCCTGAAGACTATGGTAAAACATTTTTTCATACAACCAAATTACTTAATCATTCTGAATTTAATTATAAGGTATGGCTGTCTATTTATTAAACTAATAAAATGAAGATATTCTTCAGCTCTTTGAAGAAATTACCCAACACAATCAACTATCCAATGCTACTTATGTAACTCTCTCTATAAATTCTATCTAATAACAATATTAATAAATTAATTTAATTTAAAAAGAGTATAATGCCCATCAAAATTATGGTTTCAAGCAAATTTAAAGAAATTTTAAACAAAAATTTCAAATCAGAAGAAGTCTATTTGATTGAAGCAAACAAGTAAGTTGTAACAACTTCAATATTCGCAGTTTATCAGGTTTTTACTTTTTTTCTTTGATCAAATTATTATTTTGACACGATTTCTTACTTAATTATTTTTTTCTAGTCTTTTAGAGTTTAAACTGATTTGGACACTTTCATTTAAAACTTGAAATCAGCTATTATGAAGGATTAAGCTCGTAAGCAATCTCTTGATGAATCAGATGATGAATTGAGTTCTAACCGCTAAGCTGGAAGCATATTTAAAGGTTATCAAGAAAAAATACACCCTGATGAAATACTCTAAGAAAGCAATGCTATATCTCCAATTGATTAATCTCTTGCAAAGTAAATTTTATTATTTTTTTTCATGTAAAATAATGATGTGTGATTATTATAGTAATTAGCATTACATTTAAGATAACCAGCCTTCTTTTTCAAACTAACAAAATTACTACTAGTAGTCTAATGATAGTAGTGCTAAGCCTGTTTAAATTTCTGCTGAATTCTCTTATAGACCTCAAGAAGTCAGATAGGAACAAGAATAAAATATATAAGAAAGAAGTAATAGTCAAGGAGCAAAAAAAGCTGGACTCATAAGTCTCCATAATGCTCAATCAGAAACTGAAATTCAACTTAGACCTCTCACTAACGAAAGTTCTGATTCTTCAATTAGAAAGAGACTTAGAACTGAGTCTCTCTAAGTTGAAACAAATGCTAAATTTTCTCCTAGAAATAAAAAGCAACAATCTAGTAATTAAATTTTAAACAAAATTGTTTATCTTATTTATCACATATTTGTTTTATGTTAGTTTGTGTGTAAAAGAGCAAATTAAAAATATTTTAATTAATACTAATAAAGAAAAATCAAATAGCCCTGATAGATAAGACTCTAGCTAGTCTCAGAAGGAAGAAGAAAAGGAAAAATCAGTTAGATCTCCAACTGGATAATCATAATTCAAGTACCAATTAAGTTAGTAACAAGCTTAGCAGTAGCCAGTTTTTGGTTTAATAAATTTGAAGAAGTTATAGTAAATTGACGTCAATGTTTAGAATACAGGCATGAATGTTTAAGACAATGATTTAAATGAAATTTTGTCACATGAAATAAGTGAGTTCTACAGCTCTTATATTTACAATGAGAATGACAGAATTTATGATGAAATAGTGAACCTATCAACTACTACCACTAACCCACTAAATAGAAGAGCCCTTGAAGTGTTTAGCATACTATACTAAGTCGTAATAAGATTTTTTTAGGATTATTTTTATATTTCCTATTTATTTTTAAAAGAATGATTTAGATGTTATCAATGTTATTGAAGAGTACAAAGAATAAAGAAACTTATAAACAGTCAAAGAAAAACTTACAAATATTTCAAAAAATAAGAAAAGAAGCTGCTATTCATCCATTCAATCAGTTAACAACAAGATTGGAAAATTCAATCTTTTCAAAAGATTGCTCAAGATTATTGAGGTATTTTAATTATTTACATGAATATTAGGAAAGTATATTTTTTATAAAATAATTTAGAAACAATACTAATCTGAATAAGTAGATTTCTATGTTCAACAGTATCTGTTTTTACATGATGATGTTGTGACTTTAGCAGCCTTTGAAGCATATTGCATAAATAGTAAATACAAATTTTTAATATTTAATTATGTTTTAAATGCTTTATGAATAAAAACTAGAAAACTGGAGAGAATTTGTTGAAAATCTTGTCTTGATTGGAAAAATGAGCTTGATTAAATTTAATTTGGTAAGATTTTTAAATATATATATATTAAAAATTTAATAAAAATCCAATAAAAAATAGAATTAAACAGAGATTTCAAAGCTTAATCAATACGTTTTAGATTAACTTTATATTATTTATGCATACGGAAGATATTTAAGAAGTGAAGAAAAGAAGGATTTAGAAATTATCATTAAACAGGATCAAGAAAATTGCTACATCTAATAATTAGTTAATAAATATGATGCTGAAGAGATAAATTAAACATAATTAGTTGATGGTATTTGCTAATATGCAAAAGATATTTCTAAAAGTAATATATTTTTATATTGCAATTAATTTAGATAATTAAATTCGTTTTTAAAATAAATAAATAAATAAATAAATAAATAAATAAATAAATAAATAAATAAATAAATAAATAGGCTTAAGAAAAGATGAATACTTTTTAAAAATGAAGTATAGCTGTCCTAGTATTGAAGAAAGAGAAGAACTAAAAAAAGTAGTCGAATAATATAGAAATGAGTTATCAGATAGAGAAATCACTAACTTGGAATTATTTAATCAACTCATTTACTCTGCCAATAAAAATTTATTAGGAGCTCTTTGCTTGCATGACTATATGAAAGACAAAGAAGATTTCTTAGAGAATCTAGCTATGATCTATCATTATGAAACATCAAGTAAATTCTATATTTTTTAATTAATAGAATGAGTTAAATTTTTTTTAATTATAGATGACATGAAGAGAATTATTAAAGAATTTTCAAGAATTAGTAAATGGGATCAAAATCAAGTAAAAAAATGAATATTTAGTTCAAAAAATTGCTAAAAATAATAAATTTTATTAAAATAGGTCAAATTTTTAATACAAAAAGTAGATGATGATGAACCAGTCTTAATGGGAGCTTACTATCATTATAAGAAGAACGAAAATGATAAGGACGAAAAATTAGAACTTAAAGAAACATTTGAGTTATATTTAAATAGCTAGTACAAAAATTCTAATTAATGATTCAAAGGCCAATAAAAAATATTATCAAAAAAAAGCAAATTGTATTTTATAATCTTATTCATACTGTCCATTCATTAATTTATAAATTTATTTTAATTCAAATTTTACAATATCATATCTCTATATTTGTTTTTTTAATTTAGAGAAAACTAATATGTAAATAATTTATTTAGACATTAAACTATTTACACGTTTAATTGAAATAATTCAGTGAATTATTTATTTTTCTGAGTGGATTAAATATGGTCATTAGTCAATTGATATTTTTTTTATTTTAAATAATCTTTTAATCCTTTATTTTAGATTATAATTGATTAGATAATAAAAATAATTTTAAGTTAGTATTATTAGAATAATATAATTTATAGCTTATTTAAATTGTTCATTTAAAGATAAAATGTTTTTTTTTGTGTCTGTTTTTTGGATATGTTTATTTATATATTTAGACATATTTAATATTAATTATGTTTTTAAATAAAGAAGTAATGTTAATAAAAATAATTTTAAGTTAATATTATTAGAATAATTTAATTTATAGCTTATTTAAATTGTTCATTTAAAGATAAAATGTTTTTTTATGTCTTTTTTTTGGATACGTTTATTTATATATTTAGATAGATTTAATATTAATTATGATTTTAAATAAAGATATAATGTAAGGTTTTTAGTATTTAGAATCTATACATTTTTTTATTTAATTTAATCAAAAAATAATAAATAAATTATTCCAAAAATGAATGTTAAAAATTAAATTTATAATAAAAAGTAATTACATAATATAAAAATAAGAAGTTGGAAGGAATATTTATTATTATTTTTAATAATGGCAAATAATCTAAAAAATGAATAAATCAGAATTAACGAAAATTTGTTATAGAATAAATTTTAAATTAGTAAATTAAATAAAGTAAATAAATGATAAATTTAGAAATTTAAGAAAAAACATTAAATGTTAATATTATACTTAGTATTTGAATATTCTCATAATTTATCCGTATTGTATTAAAATTCAACCATCCTAAAAGCTTTTATGAATTTGAAAGTGAACTAAGAATAAATAAATTGCATGTGAATTTATTTATTCTAAATGAAAATTTTGAATTCAATAACTTTAAAATTATAGGAAAAAAGACTAGATGAGCTGACCACTAGTTGTAAATAGAGTATTATGAGGGATTGAAATAAAAATTAATTTAGATAAAAAAAACGAAAAAAATATTAAGAGTTGATTGTTTAGGTAGTATTGATTATTGGTTTGTTAGGCAGGCAGGCAGGCAATCTCCTTTATTATTTATTGAATTTGTATTAAAATATATTTGACAGATAGAAAATCAATTAGAAAAGTAATAAAAAATTTTTAAAGACAAAATCAAAAAGCCTATTTATAAACAATTTTTGTATATAATTTAAAGAAAAACATAATTTAGGAGAGTTCTCTCTTTATCTAAATAGATTAAAGAAATTTAAAAGGAGAATATAAATTATTCTTAAGTATCATTAAGGTAGCAGTTGTGTTTTAAATTCAAATACACCACACGATAGTTAAAATTAGAAGTTTAGAAGTGAAATCATTTAGCTTACATAAATAGTATGGAGGACATTAAATAAAGGATATCTTAAACCGAACCCAATTCATCAATAAATCTGTAATAGATAGATACAGCACTTACTGATTGTTTTTATACATCCTTAACAGAACTTAAGAAAGGAAATTTAATAAGCGAGGATTAAAAAAAGCATGCAAAAATCTAGCTTATTAATAATAACAAGAATCTTCTTCAGTTACTTTTTACTTCCAAGAACAATCCTTAAATTATGAAAGAAAATGTCATTAAATTCATAAAAAATAATGTTTAAATACCACAAAGAGCTATGAAAGAGAACAGTTTTTCTTCTAATTCTTCGCTGTTGGAAGTTTAAATTTCACGCAATTCTGGCAAAAGTCCCTCCAATCTCTCTTCTTAAGTAAAATTGAGTCTATTTAATTTAACCTAAATATTTTACTGTTTATTTGTTGAAGTGTTATTTTTTATCTACATATTTTTAGTATTGAGTAAAATATGTAACACAAAAATTTATCTCTCCCTTTAGTAGCGCTTTTCAAGAAAGAAAACTCTTAAGTTTTAACTATTAATTACTGAGTAGATGATTAAATTATTTTTAAATCTATTTTATTTTAAACAAAAGAATAAACCAGAGATTGGCTCTTTCCTTAAATACTTAGAAGACCTTTTAACTAATTCTCCTACTAAACTCAACTAGTATGATAAAAAATAACTTTAAAAGATTTTTAAAAAATTATAGTAAGTTGTTTTTGATTAATGCTCTCCTCTAGCTCCTTAAAGAAAAAGCCTTAATTCTTCAAATCATAATTTGCTTTCTGCTGGGAATCTTTCACCAGTAAAAAATTAATTCTCTTCTGAGGATATTTTATCTCTTTTCAACATTTACAAATCAGTTAAGGTAATTCGTATTTTAGCTATTTTATGGATATTTATTTAGATTTATTTTAAATAAAAAATAATTAGTCTGTATACAAAGACTTGTTGCGTTTAGCTCAACTATTTGTGCAAGATAACTTAACTAAATAGTAAATCTTATAAAATGTGAATAAGTTATTAAAGGACTTAATAAATGTGGATTCATTTTGTTTCATCTCTAATCCAAACACCGGAAGTAACAGCGTTACCTAAGCATAGCCTTAACAACAGAAGAAATCTAAAGCTGAAGAAGATAAAGCAAGTAACGGTGGTGCCTTACAATCCATAAGAGTTTCCGAATCAATTATACAAGAAAATAAGCCTTAGAAAGATTAAGAATGGATCTTTTTTGATTCAGAAAATGATCAAAAAAACTAAAATGGATATTCTTTCTAAAGTGATACTTTGTCTGATGAAATTTCTCAATTACATTAAGGATTAATAGAGCTTAAGGATTTAGATGCTAACAACTTTCCTACAATCATAGCTAAATGCAGCAGCTATAATTCCTAATATAAAGCATATGTATACAAATTTTACAACTTCAAGAGCGAGTCTTATGAAATTATATCATTTAGATATGAGAATGAAATTTCTTTCTTTAATGAAAAATCAAAACTTGTTACGTAAGATTCATTTATTTATTTATTCATTCATTCTTTATTTCTTTAATAATTTGAGCCAGCCTTTGTATTGAAAGAAATTAATAGGTTAGAAAATAAATATTATCAAAATAAAAAAAGATACTTAATTAAAAGGATTAGGCTGTTAGTAATTTAAAATTCATAAAATAAGATTACAATAATTTATACCATTGAATGGCAATTTATCATAACTTTTTAAAAAATAAGGATTGCATTAAAACATGTATTTTTTAAGAAATAATAAATGGTTAAAAACTATTTCAGACTAAATTACTTATAAATTTAAAAGATGTATTTAACTAATAAGATATTTTTAAAAATAAAATAGAAACAATTTAGCTCTTCCGATATATTAAAATTAGGCATTCACTTACTTAGGACAGTTTATTGTAAATACTACCCAGAACTTATACAATTAGTCGGAATGCTCTTTCTAAATTATAGATTTAAGCAATATGTTCTTGAATTTCGGGAAAAATATCCTTATAGATTCCTTCTAATAAAAATTAAAATCGACCTTCAAAATAAATACGTAATTTTTATATTAAAAATGCTGAAAAGAAAATTGAATCATTCATCTTAAATAAAAAAAGTCATGTAAAATAAATTGAAACAAAGGAGAGTAAATCGTAGGATGCTGAAGAAAGAACATAATTATTTAAAAACTCTTAGCTAGTTTTAGAAGACGATTATTCAGATATTGTATTCTAAAGTACGAGTGGAGAGAGTATATTAAACGATTCTGCATTATACACATTTTTTATAGAAGTAATAAATAATATTTGTATTTTTTGCAGTTTAAAAATAAAAAATGAATTTTTTTAAAATTCTTAAAAATAAAGATATCTCATTATTTTGCTAAATACAAACAATTCCTACTTAAAATGAGCTAAAAAGTGTTTGTGTACAAATACTTTTTGAGAAATTAGTATCAAACATTCTTAGATATATCTAAAAAAGGAGAACTAAAATTCATTTCTCATTAAAAGTAAATTACTCATTCATTAAGATATGCTTTTAATTTAATTTCAATTTTTTAACAAAAAAGATCAAATTTAGATATAGATTATAATGATATTTACGAAAGATCTCTCAAAATAGAAGATATCTTTAAAAATAATAAGAATTTTATTAAAGAATTCTATGAAATAATTGAATACTTCAAATAGCCACTTGACGAATAAGAGAAAATCAACTTGAAACACCATAAAGAAGAAGAAAACGAAAAGCAAAAAATTTAGAAAAACGAAAATATATTACCAAATGTTTTGCAGTTGTAAGACGATGATATCTAAATCCAATAATAAAACAGATCTTCAATCTAGCAAGAAATTAAAATTGATTAATAGAATTGCCAAAATAGTTGTTTGAGCCCTGAATTTGGAGAGAAGTTTAACAATTAAAATTTAAATGGGAATGGAGAATCAAAAAATAATAACAACAATGCTAATAACAATAATAAAAGTTTTGTAAGTAGTGCTTCCAAGAGTTATCGTCCCTTCAAGAGCTATATCAAAAAGCCAAACACTTGGTTTAACTTAAAGAGTATCCCAGACTCATAAATATATGTGTAAGTAATTTCTTAGAGGCAAAAAATAGTGATTTAGAGCATTTTCATCAACATCTAAGATGATTTCCACTCTGATTCTTGCACTAATTTTGAATCTTTCTATTAGCTTGATGACATTCTCAATAGTCTCAACAATTCAGAATTTAATGACCCAAGAATAAAATTAATTTTAAAAAAATTATATTCGAAAATAAACTCAATAAATATTGAAGAGAAAGTATCAATTGAAAATTAGAACACTCAAATCGAAATGTTCACTTAAAATCATAGAGAAAGATTTACTTCTACTCCTGCTATAGGCGCTTCTACAAAAAGCAGTGTAATAATGAGATAAACTGCAAAATTAAGTTAGTCTAAATAATTATCTACTAATTCTCCAACTGCACTTTAAAAATAGCAGAATGAATAGTAGAATCTTAAATCCCTTCTTCATGCTTCTCCAGCTGTAACTAACATAGATGATTGGGATTTCAACATTTTCGAGCTTAGGTCTGTAGAGGAAAAATACACCACTGCATGGAACATCCTAAAGAGAGCTTAGTATTTCGAATCTTGTTCAATCCCAGAAGATGTGTTTGCAAACTTTGTCAAAGAATTACAAAAATAATACGATATAAAAAATAACGATTTCCACAATTTTGATCATGGTGTCTCAGGTATTTTAACTCTTTATTTTAATAAATAAATTTACTGAATTATTGTTAATAAATAGTTATGTAAAGTTGCTATATGCTCTCTAAGTGTAGTAGAGCAACACAAATATTAAAGCCAATTGATATATTTACTCTTATACTTTCTGGTCTTTGCCATGATGTTGGACACACAGGTAGAACAAACAATTTTGAAATTTCAGTACAATCAAAGCTTGCTATCAGATATCACGACAAATCTGTAAATAATCCTCTTAAATTTTTTAAATATAATTCAATATTTTATCAAAAAAAAAAAAAAATAGGTTTTAGAGTAACATCACCTCGCTACCACTTTTAAAATTATGAAATAGTCATTAGAATATAATATTTTGCAAAATTTAGAACCAGCCATTTATAATCAGGTGAGAAGGTCTATGATTTCAAATATATTGTACACAGACATTAAGTAGCACTTTAAATTAATTCTAGATTTTGAAACATAATGGAAAAATTATGACGATCAACAAAGAGCTAGTTCAAGTAAAATCAAATAATTTTTAATTTACACCAAAAAAATTAATGATTTTCGTTTAAACAGATATTCCTGATACAGAAATCGACCTCTTGACTGGTATGATTATCCATACAGCAGATTTTACAGGTGCAGCTAAGCCATTCCCATTATCAAGATAGTGGTCAGAAAAAGTCAATAGGGAATTCCACAATCAAGTAAAATAATTTAAATTATATAAAATGATCTTTTTAAAATTCTTGTAAACATTATTTTTATAGTATATTGAAGAGGGCAAGAGAGGTGTAGAGCAGACATCTTTTATGAAAGATTTAGATGTCCTTCATGTAATGGCAAAGGCTGAAAAAGGTTTTCTCAATGTTATAGTTCTTCCTCTGTGGCAATCATTAAATAATTTCTATCAGGGAGAGCTTAACACTTAAATTCAATATTTAACCGATTCAATAAATTAATGGGGAGAACTTTCTTAATAAATACCATAACAAGCTCCCTAGCCTTAGTAAGCAATTTAGAATAATGATGAGAAAGCTAATGACGCCTCTGAAGAAATAAAGCAAGTAGAATCTTCTTCAGATAGTGAAGAAGATTTAGATGAAGAAAGCAATAAGCTTCAGCAATAATAACAATAATAAAATGAAAACATTAAAAATGCCTCTGACTTTGAAGAAGACAAAAATTCAAATGAAATAATTTTTGAAATGGACAATGAAGAGTCCAACGAAAAGTTAAATACAATAAATTGTGAAGATTCTGAAAACTAATAACCTTCAGATAGTTCTCCTCACTAATGAGTAAAAAAATTAAATGAATTACTAAACTTTGTTATTTTAAAATCAAAGGGCAGTCTAGCTAGTTAATTAGTTAGTTAAATATCTATCAGTCTGTCTGTCTTTTGAATTTGTATAAGATGTTTTATATTTTAAATAGTTATTAAATAATATAATAAATAGAGAAATAGTTGGATAGATTTAAATCGCTTTATTATTTTAATCAAATAAGTAAAATCTATTTATTTATAGTCTTTAAAAATCTGCATATTTATTTTGTTTTATTCTTAACTATAAAATAAATACTTTCACCTTTATCCTTCTTAATTTATTTAATTCATTTATTAAATACTAACTAACTTACTATAGTATTTTACCCTTTTACCATACCATTATCAAATATTTATTTATTTTTTATTTATTTATTTATTTATGTTTTTTTGTTTATTGTCATCTACATTTTGTAAAATCTTATTATAAAATATTTAATATATTATGCTTTACTTAGTTTCTACTTTTCAATTTTTTTTTATGTTTTTTTAAAATAAAATTATTCTGCTTATTTGCAAATATTTTGATAAAATTCTAATCAAAAATACTAATGAAAAATTTATATTTAGATTTACTTTATCATTTAAATTTGATAATTTCTTAACAAAGTGATTTCCTTATCACAGTAATTACATTATTCAAAAAAATATTCTAATTTATTTTTTAAATATTTTAATTTTAATTATTTTACTTCCTTGACTACAAATTACTAAACTTATAATAAATTAAACATATTAAGAAATTAGAAACCTGAATTATTTGCTATTTAATTAGAAAATTTATTATAATAAATAAATAAATGTTGTTTTATTTATTTATTTATTTATTTTTTTTGTTTTTTTTTAAATATCAGAATGAACTTTTAAAATAAAATCTTAGTTTGTGGTTTAAGAAAATCAAAGACTTACATTCTAGATATTTAAGCAAATGACAACCGATGTAATATTTTAGATGTAATTAAATTTAAAATACTTTTGAATGGTTTATATTTGTATTACATAAATTTTACAAGCTATTAATTAATAGAACGGACCTCTGTTTACTTTCTTACATATAAATATTAAACAAAATACTATTTTTTTATATTTATAAAATTTATTTTTTAACAATCAGCAACTTCAAACTACTAATAAAATGAAAAAGAAGAATGTTATTGACTCTAAAGTAAAATTTACTCTCTCCATACTTGTGTTTTAAGATATTTTTGATGAAGTTATTAGAAACCATCATTACTTAGTTGAAATGTTAATAGCTGTAAGATTCAGATTCTCCTTTAGGAAGATTGCTAAGTCCTTAAAATAAGAAAAACAAATTTTCATAAAACTTTATTGATGAAAATCAGTTAAAGATATTTGATTCAATGTCATGTCTACCTTTTCTTAAGAGGTTCATTAATGTTTACTTCATGGATAGCAGAATTTTGAGTTATTATAAAGTAAATTGAATTGAAATGTTTAATTATCTTTAGCTTAATCTTCATTATTTATTAAGATTATCACTTACTTTCTTCGGTTTATTCTAAAAACAATATCATTTGGATGGGTATTCTCTCCATTTCATATTTTACTTAGATACAATAATTATTTCCATTAAAAAAAATTACTTTTGATTAACTAGTTTATGAGATCTCTCAGATATGTCAAACTGAATAAAGGATCTTTAGTTATTAAATAAGGAGACTAAATGAATAGAAATATTTATATACTATTATCAGGCACAGCTGTCGAACTCAAAAAAAATTAAAATGTTTTTAGCTAGAATATTACAAGAACAGGTGTGAAAGATTAATTCGAAATAAAATAATATGCAAGTTATATAGATTCCATATCTAAAGAGAATTAGGAGCTTTACTTAGAAGGAGATGAAATTGTTAAATTTCTAAACGAGTATGGACCTGATTTTACAGAAATAGATATAGGAGAAGCGTCTGGTGAAAGTGTATTATATGAAAAAGGTCCTAGAACATGTACTTTACTTACAATAACAGATGCTGAATTTGTTACTTTCGATAAAAATACCTTTTGGAAATTATAGGCAGCAAACAACCTTTAAAAAAAAAAAATCAAAGAAATAATATTGAAAGCTATCAATATAAATTATGATATATATTGCTAAAATACTATCTCTCAAATCATATCGAGTTACCAAGTAATTTTTTTATGATTTTTTGTTTAAAGACACTTATAATTTGTTTTAAATAGCTTCAGAAAATTTAGAAAGATGAGTTTCTTTTCGAAGAAGGTAGTATAAATGAATTAGTTTATATAGTTTAAGGTTCTTGTGAGATCTAAATGAAGTATTTAATCAAAAAGAACTTTAAGAAATCAATTTCCAAAGATTTGAAAGGAACTCTTGTGATTCAAAATTTATCAAGTAACTAGAGTTTTCTTTAATTTTTTTAGTATTAAATCCTATTGTTACTTTTTTTATTTTTTTAGATGGGATATTTTTTCTTGGGGATGAAATCATATTCGAAAGCTGGAAGAAATATAAGTATTCTGTTAGGATTTCAGCAAAGAACACTATTGTTTACTCTACAAATGTCAAAGATATAGAAAAACACTATGATTAAGCTACTCTAAATCATATGAAAGAGGAATATTTAAGAAAAATGATTGTCTACAAAAGATTGTATGATAAAAAATTATAAGACATCATTTAAGAAAGCAAAAAAAAGGTTGTAAGTGAAAAAATGTCAAATAATTCAAGCATAATTAAAGGTAATAATGATAATTAAGATCAAGCTAGTTCTCAAAATACAAACAGAAAATAAAACACCCTAAAAAACTTTATCAGCTAGCCATAAAACAAAGAACAATGCTTGAATTTGAATTCTTTTCTTAAACATACAAGCAAAAAGAAAAACAACTTTGATGAAATTTTATATTAAGTATAAAAAGATAAACTTTAAACTAAATACTTAGAGTAAAATACAATAATTAGAAATTGTTGCTTTTAAATGTAATAGCCTACCTATTATACTTTTCATAGATCATTAACATATTAGCCTGAAATTTAAGAATCAGAAAATGCTAACTAAAATTAAATGGGATAAAAAAATACTTTGAATGCAAATCTTTATCAGTAATTATTTGATTAGAATCAGTAACAGAATGAAAAGCTAATAAACCAGCATTCATTTGAAAACAACAGTGTTTATAATAATTTAATATCAAATCATCTTGAATAAGAAGAGTGGTTTCCATAGTAAAATGATAAAATTTACCTAAAAAAAGCTAAACAACGATCAATTAGAATTAATCCTGCTGAAGGAACATTTTTATAAAAATTAGAATCTAGTTAATATATACAGGAACCGATTAGTTAAAAGAGTGCTTTTTATTCAAACTAAACAGATTCCTTTCAATTAAGCCAATCAAAAATAATTAATTGCAATGAAGGAAATAACAATTCAAATAATAATTCATCAAAATAAAGCTCATATAATGATGATGAGAGTCCATACTCAGAGTATGTATCTTTAATGTCTTCTGAGAGCAAATAATAATCTAACTTAGATAAATAGTACAATTAGCGTTAGCAAAGCTATAACGATTCAAAAAAGGCATTAAATTTCTCTTCCTAAATGCAGTTTTACCAACAAGAAAATATCAATATACAATCTAAAACATTGCCTAATTTAATGAGAAATAAAAATAGCAAAAAAGAAATTCTTTAGCAGCCAGATATATAAAATCAAAAATTACAGGGAGAGTCAACCAAAATTCCAAATGAAGGAGCTTTTGAAAATAATTAATAAAGTAAATAAAATGATATGTAAATAATAAAAAGTTAAATAAATAATGTTTACCCCAATAGCAAATCAACCAATCAAAATGATTTAAATATTTTTTAAGATTAAAATTATGGTAATCTAAAACTATTAAGCTAAAGTTTAAATATGGATCAATCTAATAAAACTTAACAATTAGGTTATTCTTAAAACATTAATCCAGTAAGTGCTACAAAATAAATACCTATCCTTAGTAATACAGCCTAAAGTATATTCAACATTAGTAAATCTTATTCTTTAGAAAAGAAAAGTAATTTGAACAACTCTTTGAACAATTCAAAGCTATCAGATAGTCAAATTTTTCTACCTCTTTCATAAAAGCAAGAGAGGATTAAAAAGGGATTAGTTTTATCAAAAAAAGACAGTTAAAATTTTTATGATGTTGATTTTAATTTAAGAATTTTATCTGCTAAATCAAGAAGAATTCATGATTCAAGTCCAGATAATAAAGATACTTATTATGGCATAGCGTATAAAAAAAGAATATGTTTTTAAAAAAATTTATAATTTAACCAGTAAAAAATTTGAGTGAACTATTTTTAAATTAATTTGTTAAAACCAAATATTAAAATAATTATTATATATTAAAATAAGTTAAGTAAAGTTTATATTTCTTAATATTCAAACAAGAAGTTTTTGTGTGATTTAAAATTTAATTTTGTTATTTCAAATAAATCAGTTCATTCAAATTATATGTGATTTTAAAATTATTATTAATATTACTTACTGTAATATGTTGTATTTACTAATTTAAAATGATTTATAAACTTATTGACTGAATTCTCTCATATATATAATTTTCATATTTAAATAATAATCTTTATTAAGATTATTTTAAATTTGTTAGGGTATTTATTATTAAAATTTATGATTAAAATATTTAATAATGATGACATAAGTTTTTATATAAATAATTTAAGCTTACTTATCTTTTAAAAGGTATAAAATAAGCAAAATAAAGAAAAACCTTTTAATAATATAAATTTAAAATTAAATTGATAAAAAAATTAATATTAAATAAATAACAAGTTTTTCAATCACAAAAGAACTAATTAAATTAAACAAAGTAAATCAGTAATATTCTTTTATTTATGAAATATAAAAGTGCAGACAACATAATAATTTTATAATAATTCAAAAATTAGCTAAAATTTGGTATATAATAATATTCTCTTTAAAATATGTTATTTACTTTATGAATAATTTTAAGATATATATATATGTCACTCTTTCAGTCACTAATTTATGTTGATTATTATCTAGTTATTTACTAATATACTGAAACTTACTAATAATTCCTTGCATCCAATACATAGATATTATTTTTATATTGTAATGCTAAATTATTGAGTGCATATTAAACTCTTAAAATCATATTTAAAAATTTTAGTTAGTTCAAAATCCTAAGCTAACTGTTCCACCATTATCAATCTTTTTAACAAGCAAGTCAATAAATTCGTTTTGTGAAATCTAAGTTAATTTAATTTTAATTTTAATAAAAAGAAAGCATAAATAAATAAATAAATATTCATTTACTTTTCCGTCTCCATTTTGATCACATTCTATCAAAATTGAATTCCATGTAGCATCGTCAATATTGCTTCCACCACCTAAAATATTTTATAGCTCATGTCTATCAATAAATCCATTTCCATCCTTTTATATTTTATAAATGTTGTTTTATTTTTTTTAATTTTATGTTTTATTATTTTACTTAATCAAACATTTTAAATGCTTTTTCAATTTTATTCTTTGATAAAAGCTTTTCTCTTTGCATGGCTGCTACAACAAACTCTTTTATTTAAAAAAATTGATTATAATTTTACATCAAAATTTATTTAAATTTACCTGTGCAATCGACTTTTCCAGAGGAATTTACATCAATTTCATCAAATATTTTATTAACAAACTCTTCAGCTTAACCTCTGTCTTTCATTACCTATAAATAGCCTTATAAATAAAATTCAAAATTAACTAACTCATTTAACTTGCAATTAATTATTTTTACCTTCTACTAATTCATGCTTTTCTAGTAGTCCATCACCATTTTGATCCAAACCTTTGAAAGTTTTGAGTAATTCTTCTTTTTCTTACTAGCTAACTATATGGGTAGCAATGAAGGTAAGAATAGAGGCTCTTAGCTTATTCTTAGAGTGGAAACTTCCTAAATTAGTGAGAACTTTAGTATTAAGAGGATTCTTAGAAGCATTTTTTTAGACCCAAACATCATCATAAGCCTATTAAGCAGTAATTCTTTCTTCAGGATTTTTCTTTAACATTCTTGCTATCAAATCTTTTGCTTCTTTACTGATACAACTCCATTCAGTATCTAACATTTTAATGATGAAAAAAAAATATTTACAAATAAATCTTAAATAATTCTCTTAATTTAATAGAATTTTTCTTTTTAAAATCGAAAAAAGAGATTTAAAAAATTAGTGGAAATTGATCTCTAAAAAATATTTGATAAGCTATTATTGAGCATTCACTAAAACAAATTAATTACCTTCAAAAGTAAAATCATCCTCAGCTACACTCTTGAGAATTTATTCTTCAGTTCTTCCGTTAAATGGTGGATATCCACATAATAAAATGTACAAGATAACACCGCATGACCAAACATCACATTTTTAATCGTAAGATCTTTGTAAAACTTCAGGAGCTATATAATAAGGCTATTTTTCATAAAATATTTTCAAAATAAGAGAAGCTTATTCATTTATGCAAATATTCTTACTGTTCCCAATCTTTTGGTCATTTTTTTGGAGGAGTCAAATCTACGAGAGGTACCAAAATCTATGACTTTCAAGTTAGCATTAGGTTTGTTTGAGTCGAATAATAGATTTTCAGGCTTAAGATCACTAATTTATATTAAAAATTGAAATATTTAATGATACAAATAATTCAAAAAAAAAAAAAAAAGTTACCGATGGACTATCCCCAAAGAATGGCAGTAAACTATTGCAGATAGAATCTATTTCATATAGTCAGCAGCTTATTTTTTAATTTGAAATGTATTATTAATCATAACTTTGAATATTTATTTTCTTTACCTTCTCTCTCAGAGAATTATTCCATCTATCTAATTTTTTCGAAAAGTTCTCCTCCACTACAATATCTATTAAAAAAATTCATCATTCATAAATGCAAAAAAAAAGCAATTAATTATTACTCTGTTATTAGATAGTAATTTTATTCATCTTGATAAAGCTCGAATAACTGAATAATATTTGGGTGAGTTAGGGTAGATAAAATATTAACTTCCGCAAACATTTTTTCCTCTTCTTCTTTTATAATATTG
Source organism: Tetrahymena malaccensis 436 (assembly GCA_000231845.2). Taxonomy (NCBI): domain Eukaryota; phylum Ciliophora; class Oligohymenophorea; order Hymenostomatida; family Tetrahymenidae; genus Tetrahymena; species Tetrahymena malaccensis. The sequence continues at coordinate 119,042 of JH720129.1, read as the reverse complement.
CTTTTTTTAATTGATTTCATAGCTCTCCTTAGACCTTTTTTAAAGAAAAAAATAATATTAATAATTTTATTGTAAAGTTAATTATAAAGTTTTCAAAAATATTTTAATTTGCAATCGAAGGTTTTTAATCATTAAGTTTTGTTTTTTAAGTAATTAAAATAGAAATATACCTGTTTATCTCTATTCGACAAGTCTGACAACACCAAATGCTCCTATTTTTAAGAAATGGATTTTTTAAAATATATAATTTAAGTCTCATTTTTTTAAGAAAACAATTAAAATTAATTTCTTGCCTTCCATCTTTAGTAAGAAACACATTTTTTTATTGTTAGTTAAAATAAGTAAGTGTAAATATGTTGTGTCTTTATGCAATAAGTTTGCATAATGGACAGAAAGATGGATGAGATTATGCTTGAGGTTAACACTTAAAAAGTAAAATAAAAATATTGTGAATTTAATACCTTCTCCTAGGATAACGTTAGCAAATTTATATTCTGAAGAGATGTTTCCAGTCCTTAAAATGTTAATCTTAAAGGGTAATGTGCTTTTAATTTCAGAAGTTTCAATTTTGTTATCTTGGTACTTGGATGCAGAGGGATTCTAGTTCTATTATCCCTTTTCTCCGTTACTATTGCTTTTTGAAGATTTACTAGTTGTGCACCCCATTTTGAACTTTTTGTATCTTTTATTTTGTTTGCTTAATATTACTCTTAAATATGATCGTAATAATTGATTTAGTATAAATAATGATTCTTATTTTTTTCAATCAATTATTTGAAGATTGTTTCTATTTTGTTTGCAAAAAAGTTAAAAAAACCAATATTTATTTTTCTTTGTTTAAAAATTGATAAATAAATTAAAAATTTTATTCCAGTTTTAATTTCAATATATTTATTTATATTGATTGATATTTGCTTAAATAAAATAACGATATTTATTCATTAATTTGCTTGCTTGATTGATTATTTGATCCATCGGATTGAGGAATTAATTTATATATAATTAAACAAATAAATAGCTAGTATGCCCCTTCGTAACTAAAATAAGTGTAAATAAAGAGATTCTGGATAATTTTTAACTATTTTTATTGATAATAAATACAAGTTAGTTAATTAGGAGTGAACAAATTTAAATAAATTATATCTAAACAAAAAGTCTATAGATTAAAGATTATACTTTAAAATCAAATTACCTAAAAATAATTCTCTTTAAATATTTATCTGTAAAAATTTAGATGTACTTATTACAATTATATAAAATTCTATTTCCTCAAATCATTTTGTGTGTTGATTGTGGTTATTTAGTTCTCTAACTATTTAAATCTACATGCAGTAAATGAAAAGCAATTAAATTAACTTAATTAAAAAAAGTTTTTTTTTGCTGTAAGAGGAATTTTAAAGTTATTAAATGAAATTAAATTGACACAATTTATTTCATAAATCATATATTTTGTGTGAATAGGATTAAAAACTAAATGATAAATCAAAAATCTAAAACAAAATTATTTAAGCTAGTAATGATTTTAATTAATCTAATTTTCACCATTCGTTTCATTTGATGTTTCAAAGCTTTTCTATATATAATTTTGATTTCAATCTATCTAAAAAAAGTATATTTAATTTAATATCCAATAAATATTTTCCTGTTAGGTTGTTATTTTTTATATATTTATATTTTTAGTTTTATCACTTGTGTGTATTAATTTTTGTAAAAAATTATTTTAAACAAAATTTTCAATTATGTGCTATTAATTTAAATAAATTGAATCAACAAAAGTAATTTATTTATATTTAATAATACCAAATAAAATTGATTTATGCATATAAATAAGTTGATTTATTGTATAATATCAATACATTAAATGATAGAGGCATATAAATTAACAATATAAACATATATTTATTGATTTATATGTTCTATTCTTATTTATGTTTGAGAAACTTACTAACTAACTAATGAACTAACTAAATAACTATCATTAATTCTTTGGAATATTTTTAAGGGGTACGCTTCCACCTTTTTTTAAAATTTGATACTCTTCATACAATTATTCAAGCTTATCTTCGACTTCAAATATTTACTTTTCCATTTGCTTTTCTTTTGTCTTTTCTCCGTTTGATTAGGCCCAGTAATAATGATGCTATATTATTCATGTAAGAGTTTAAAATAAAAAAAACAAAATAAACAAAAATGATGAAACGAACTTCAAATCAATGAATAAAATAGGTTATATTAAATAAAATAATTCTGTTAAAATATTAAAATTCTTATTTGATTATTTATTCATTTACCTTTAAATTTCTCAATTAATCTCTCAAACGCTCATACTCTTCTTCTATTTCACCTAATTTTTTACCCTTTTTAAAAAATTTGCCTGCCTTGCCTGTCAAACTCATTCCAACATATAGAGAAACAAATATCATTGCTAAGCCGAAAAATATATATGTGAGTTGGATCATTTTTATTCAAATATTCTTGTTTTTATCTATTTTACAATCACTTATTGTCTGTCTTCTAATAAAAAATTTTGTTCTTGCTTTTAAATGTTTAATGCTTTGCTAATTATAATTATTATTAAAATTTAGAGATGTTTTTTGATTATGCAATAAGTAAAACAAAAGTCTATACTAATTTGAATCTACATTTAGTTAATTTATAAAAATTCAAATAGAAAATATTACCTAAACACTTTTAAATTTTTAATTAAAATATTTTAAAAAACAATATGGCCATTAATAATTTATGAAGTAAAACGGCTCTTAAAAAAGGATTCTGAGATTAATCAAAAAAAATAATAAAATAATTTATTTCAACTTTTCAATTTTTTCAGAAATCAGTTTACGTGTATAGTTCTCCTAAAAATTTAATTACCTAAATTTTCAATCTTTAAAATTAGTATTGAATAATTAACAGTGTTATGCTTCTGATAATATTTTTAGAATCTATTTACAATTTATTCCTAATAGATACTTTCCAACAATCAATAAAAAAGTGAAATATGTTTCATAGATCGAACGGTATTAAAAGATTTATTTTATTAGCACTATGCCTTTCGTGTTGCTTTGCTTTTAATATATATACATATACAAGCCAAGCAGTAGATATGAAAGAAAAAACACATCCTTTGCATTATAAGAGTGAATTTTATGATTTCGTATCTAGAACTTTTAGATTATCAAATGGAAATCAAGTTTAATGCAAAATACCAATATTTTCTACAATTAATCAAAACTTTTTACCCACTTTAGAAGAAGAATTTCAAAGCAGCTAGGCAAATGCTACAATACCTATATCTTAACAATCAAGTACACCGATATCAGCAGAAGAAGGGGATAGGATATTACAGAGTCTTTAAAATTAATGCGCAGAATATAAAACAAGCTAATTTTTATGGCAATTTTGCTACAAAAAATATTTAAGATAATTTGACGATTTGTCTACAATACAGGAAGCTTAAAAATAAGCATTTGAGGATATATATGCTGGGTATCATACTTTTTATAATAATATTACCAATTTAACAACAGAAGATTACAATAAAACTTGGAATTCACAGAATTACTATGAAATTGATAATCACTTATATGAAAAAACATTTTACTATGTAAATAAAGTATACAACATCTTTCCTCACATACCAGCATCTAATATTAGTGACAATTTCTTTCTTAAGATTGAGGGCCATGTAATACAGCTTAATGGATTTAATACCAGTTTAATAAGCAACTCCTAAAAGTGGTCAATATCTTTTAACACAACCAGTGAAATTCCAAAAAATAAATTATCAAACTCTTTATTTAAAAACTTACATGAAACAGTTTCACATAGCGGTAGTAAGTATTATTACGAATATGAATATTTAGTACATTTTTTTGTAGACAAAAATTTTGCTTTGGCTGAAACAGAATTTCCATCTGATATTTAAATATCAACATTTTAAATAAGTTATATTAAAGATAATAAACTACAAACAAATTTAGAACTTCTCAGAATATTTAATGGTCAGTATATATATGGAAAAAAGCTGAACGCACTCAAGCACTTCAGCTCTGATGATCTAATTATTGTGCATTTGTATAATCAAGTATTTATTAAAAAAGTAAAAAAAGTCTGGTTTCATAATCTAATAGAATTATATGTAGACAACTAAGGTAAAAACTTGAAGTCAAATGACTTCTTTATCTAATCCATATAAATATTCAATAGAAACAAAATTTATGAGATTTAAAAAAATGGTAACTTAGATCATTTATTTAAAGGATATAACGATATTTATTTTGAATTCACCAATTTTCCCAAAAAGGAAAGATTTATCTCTGGCAGATATCTTTTAAATTTCCAACACTTGAATGGTAAATTAGGTGATAATTTAATTTTCATAAGTAAAAACAGCTATGAAGTGATAAGAATCAAAAATATTATTGCAGGAATAATTGAGTTAGATCAACCTTTAGATTATTTCAATGGATTTATAATGAAAGCTAACTCTATTAAAAATAAACAAAGCTATTTTGACTATTACCCATCTAATAAGAATATTTAAACCAGATCAATTTTACTAGATTAAAGCAAATTCTTTATACCAAAAACTCCAATAAATAGTAAAAAAAAGTAATACCCCCTCATCCTGTCATTTAAGAGTATACAAGATGAAATTTCTTCTGATTCTGACTTTTTACCATTTACAGATTTAGAAGGCTTTTCTTTTTCTAAAAGTGATTTAAATAAGTAAAGATTTTTCAGCTTTTTTATCCCTCAATTATTGATAAAAGAAGATTTTTCTTAGTTCAAATTACTTATTACTGATAGCTTGGAGTAAATTAATGAAGGTATTGAGATCGTTTTCTCAAATGAAAATCTGATACTTGCCTATGATATCTTTGATAAAAAAAATATTGTTTCAAAAAATAAAAGATATGAAAATTCAACTTTGTATGACACTACAGTTTGGATTCTATTAGACACAGATAATACTCTACGTCTTGGATTTTCTTAAGTTATCAGTCCTTCTAGCTAGGTTCTTTAGCTATCAACTAATTACACCAATCTTAGATACTTTAGAATCCTGACTAAGCATACTGTTAACTTTCACATAAAGTATCCTTACCTAGATGTCATCAGTAGACCCATCAACTTTTCTATATTAAATCCGAATGTTAAGTAGTTTAGAGGTTAAACAATTTATCAAAATTATTACAATGGAGAATTTTGTTCAGTTATTAACGGGCCTCGTAGATTTAAAGCAGAATTCATATGTGGTGAATCATTCTTCTCTATTCTAAGTGTAACAGAACCATCAACCTGTGTGTATAAAGTTGTAGTAGAAACTTACTTATTATGTGAAAATCATATCTAAACATACAATATTCCACCTCCACCTAAAAATATATATTGTGTTTTAAAAGATAAATGAAAGTAGATAAATGTCATTTATGGTGATTTATTTTTTATATCTATATGTAAATAAATTATTTAGATATTATATAAATATAATTAAAGAATTGATTTCAAAAAAATTGCATACATTTATTATTATTATACAATAGATTATAAACAAACAAACAAATCTGCTAGTAGATATTAGAAAATTAAATTGTGATTTTAATTAATTAATTAAATAAATAAATAATATCTTTTATTTTATTAGACAAAAACATTTATAATTAGTTTAGCATATTAAAATGAGTTATGATCAGTATGAAAAATAGCCTTACAAATAGTAAAAAATGATGCAAATGTCCTCAGACTAATATGAAGATGATGAAGAAGACAATTACGATTAAAATGATGTTAATCTTGAAGATTTAGATGCTGAATAGCTTGAGGCCTTAATAAATTAAGTACTAATATTAATTAAATTATGCAATTTGTTAAATGTTAAATTATTTAATTGAATTAGTAAGCTCAAAATTAGGAAGCCGCTTTTGATGAAGAAGTACTTACAAAGATTATTAACTAATTAGCAGTTAGAAAGACTAAAAATGAAGAATTAAGGTCATAATTTGCAAACAAACCCGATAAGTTTTAAGATTCAGAAATAGATTTAGATGAAATTATTTAAAAATTTAACTCTTTAAGCGCATATCCAGAGCTCTTGCCTAAATTTACTGAATCTTCAGCAGTCATAAATTTACTACAATTACTATACCATGAAAATACAGATATTGTTGTAGATGTAATTAATTTCTTTCATGAAGTAATTACTATGGAAGTTGAAAAAAAATTTTATGACAACATCCTTAAACTATACTTTAAGATTATAAAAAATAAATTCTTTGAATCTATTGTAGCAAATCTTTAAAGACTTGATGAAAAAGTATAAGATGAATATGATGCAGTTCATAAATTATTAGGTATTTTGAATATTCAATTTTATGGATTTTTTAATTTTTTAAAATATTATAAATTAGGTATCATAGAAAGCTTACTTGAATTTAATCCAGAGTATTCTGGCTAACTGTGTAACGAAACACAATTCTTGAAATGGGTTCTTAAAAGAATAAGCCCTGAATTTTAGTTAGCTACAAAAGTTATTGATGACAATAAACTATATGTTACTGAAATATTGCCCATAATATTGTCAGATGAAGAAAATTAGCTTAGATTTTAAAAACTTAAGGGTATTGAAAGTTTACTCCACTATTTATAAGTAATTAGATACTTTTAGATTTAATTTGATATAAATTTTATTTATAAATAATAATAGTCATATGAAAAGAAAGATCCTACCTGTGAAGAGGAAAAAGAAACCTTTTTGAATATTGTAGACTGTTTGTGTTTATTTTTAGTTTAAAGAAATTATCAAGAAGTATTTAGAAATGCTGATGGCATATAGCTTATGATAAAGTTAATTACTGCTAAAAATTACTCATCAAAGAGCGCTCTTAGAATTTTAAGCTATGCCTTAGTTAATAATGATTAAAACTGTTTAAAATTTGTAGATCTGCAAGGACTTAAATTTGCTTTCCCAATTTTGATGAAAAAAGGTATAAAAGCAAAAAAGCCAGAAGATGCATAAAAAATAGAAGAGTAAATAACAAGCATTATAAAAAATATTATCAAAGAAACTACTGCCATACAATAAGATAGAGTTATCAACAAATTTAGAGAAGACATTATAAAAGTAGATAGACTATTTGAGCTTCATGAGTAATATTCAAAAGTGATGAAGTTAATAGAACATAAAATGCAAGACCCTGCTTATCTTAAGACACTTGAAGAATTTGAAGCATAAAATGTTGAAGAGACAATATACAGATAAAAATTAGACGAAGGCTTATCAATTCTTGAGAATGTAGATTTCATCATAACATTTTTAAACTAATGCAAAGATGAATTGGTAATTTTATTCATAGTTAAATCAGTTAATTTTAAAATTAATTATATTTATTTAATCTAGGTTTCTTCTAAAGTAAAGAAAAATATCAAGGTCCATCAGTTAAAAGATGAGATTTTAGGAGTACTTGTTTAAAATAAATAACATTTTGACTTATCAGCTAAAGTAAATTTAAAATATTTAATAATTTAGTTAAAATAAATTTTATTTGAAATATTAGAAAGATAATGAGTTCATTTAGAAATTAATAGATAGTCTCTGATTTAACTGCTCATTTAGAATTTTTTAAAAAAGCTACTAAATTGATTAAAAGATTTATGTCAAGTCAATTATTAATTTATATTTATTTGTTTGTAACAAAAAAGTATCCAATTTTTTTTGCTAATAACTATTTAAGTTTACATTTATATAAGATTTTGCCATTAAGACCATTCTTTGAACTTCAAATTAACTTTATTAAAAAAAGAATGTTTAATATTTAAATTAAAATATTTTTCTTTTTAAAGCAATTTATTTGATTAGAAATATTTAAATTAGAGTTTTTTTAAAAAATTTAAATAGTTATCAGAAATGCTGTGAATTTTTTATTAGACAAAGAGTAATTTATTTAAAAAGTATCTTGAAAGGCTTCTTATTAATCAATTAACTTAATTTTAATCTAATTAGTTATTATTTTCAAACCAAATCTGACTAAAAAATATTATTTAAGAATAAAAGAAAAATGTTTTTCTTTTTATTATTAGGAGCAATTGAAGTTATTGCCATTATCATAATTTATAGACTCATTGAAATATACATTGTAGGAACTATTAGAAGAAATAGATACAAAATTACCAATGAAACTAATGTTCTTTTAACAGGTGCTGCTATGGGCGCTGTAATAAATATTCTATTTATTTAAAAATATGAAGCTTTATTTCTTTTCAAAACTAAACAAATTATGCGAAACAAAACAATAATTTTAATGAAAAATAGGGAAAATTTTTGGCTATGAACTTTGCTAAGAAAAATAACTGTAATATAATTATATATGACATAAGAGAGGATTTGATGGGATAAGTTATTGAAGAAATATAAAAAGCTGGTGCTAAAGGATACTTCTACAAATGCGATGTTAGTGACGAATAAGATCTTTAAAAAACAGTAGAATCAACTCTCTAAAAGTTTTAAAAAATAGACATTTTGATAAATAATGTAGGCATTGCAAATTTAAAATTGTTTACTGATGTAAGCTTTGATGAGATTCAAAAAGCTTTTTCTGTCAATTTTCTTGGTCCCGTATCAATAATTAAAAAAATATTGCCTGTTATGATAGAAAAAAATCAAGGACATATAGTTAATGTTTCTTCAGTTGCTTCACTTATGCCAAGTGCTAAAATGTAATTATTCGAATTGAATTTAATGTTTTAAATCATATTATTTTTTTGAACAAATATATATGTATAGGACTGATTATTGTGCTAGCAAAGCAGCTCTTTCTGGTTTTCATAATGCTCTAAGACTAGAATTGAAGTAGCAAAAAAAGAATATAAACACTACTTTAATATGCCCTTATGCTGTTAACACAGGTGTACTTTAGGGATTAGAAACCAAACTAAAAAGTCTATTCCCAATTTTAGATGAAAACTATGTGGCAGATGAAATTTATAATGCCATATTAGAATAAAGAGAAGAAGTATTCATTCCTCAAAGTTGGAAGTAAGGAGCTCTTTTCCTACGTGCTCTTCCAACTGCCGTAATTGATTACTTAAGTATTCACTTTTTAGGTTAAGTAGCATAAAAATTAACAGGAAAGCATTCAAAGAAAAAAGAATGAATTATTTATATTGATGACCAAATTAATTTTAAATTATTTTTTTAATTGATAAAATAATTAATTTTTTGATTATGTCAAAAATTATGTCAAAAATGAATAAATTAATTAATTATGACAAAATTTGTAATTTGCTTCATATAATTTGTGATATATAATCAATTAGTTAATTGCTATTTATTTACTTAGTTAATCAGAAACATACATAAAGATTTATAATATTATTTTGTTTAATCAATATATTTAAATTTTGTTCAGAATTTTCTTGCTTATACAAACAACAATTTTCATTTCTTTTCGTCTTTACGTTCATAAGTAACTTTAGGTTTCTAGTTATTGTTGTTATTATTTCTTCTTGAGTCATTATTTCCATTTTTTCCCTAATAATTAATGAATTAAAATATTTCAAAATTAAAAATATTTTGCAATTAAAATTTACCTTTCCATCGTTTCTTTTCTTATCAGCTACTTTTCCCTAATTATATTTTTAAAAAAGTTTAATTTTTAATTATTGATAAATAATTTTGTTTACAGGAACTACATTCCATTCATCTTCAACTTTATCGTTTTCAGGTAGTTTCAATTTCTTCTTGGTTTGAGATTTCTCTTCATTGTTAGCTGTTTTATCTTGAGTCTCAGTAACTTAAGCTTAGGGTTGAGAAGGTTTTTGTTCTTTCTTTTCATATACAACCTTTTCAGATTTTTATGTTTCACTTGTACCCTTTTATTGCTTTCCCTTTGATCCATCTTCTCTCTTTCCTTTTCCATGGTGATCATGCTTGTTACCTTTGCTATGGTGACGTTCTTTCTTTTCAACTTTTTCTTCAGTTTCAGGGTGTAACTTCTTTTCTTCTTCTAATCTAGCTAATCTTTCCTATTCGTCTCTTTTTTGCTAAACAAAATAATAAAATAAACATATCATTTAAATAATGCATACTGCTATTTAGTTTATTTACCTTTTCAAGAACCTTAGCATTAGTATCAACACAGTGAATCGACTCAGAGGCAGTTTAATTTTCGTTGTGGGGTTGATTTTTTTTAGTATTAATAAAACCACGGGGCTTGAAATCTTCAACTGGGGCTTATTGAGTTTCAGTATTTTAAACAGTTTATTCTTCTTGCTTTTAAACTGGCTTTTCTTCTTATTTCTTTTCATGATTATCCTTCTTATAATAAGGTTTAAATTCTCTATTTTCACGATTGTGGTGATGTTCTCTATTTTCGCGATTTTGATGATTATGCTCTCTATTTTCACGATTTTGGTGGTGTTCTCTATTTTCGCGATTGTAAGGATGTTCTCTATTTTCACGATTGTGATGATAAGGTTCACGCTTATCATTATTTCTGTTGTGATGATGTTCACGATCATCATTTCTATGAACTCTATCACCACCTTTATAATCTCTTCTTTCGTTTTGAGAGTATCTGGGTCTATCTTTATAATCTCCCTTTTTAAATCCATCTCCCTATCTAGGAACTTTTCCTAATATAATAATAATTATATTGCTTTTTGAGAAACTTTATAGAGTATAAAGTAGACAAATTACCAAACTTAACTCTGAAAGTCTTGCCATTTAAAGCCTAATTTTAATATAAATAAATAAATTAGTTAAAATATTTTAGGCAAATTATTAAATTTATTCTATCAAGCTATTATTGAAAAAATAAGATACAAAAGTATACAAAAATAGAAGAAAAAATAATTAAATTGCTATTAAAGCTTAAAATTTTACGGTAGTTTAGGATAATTAAATGAACTTGATAGCTTCTTGTTTATCATCAAACTTCAAATCAATTGAGTTGTCTCTATCTTCGTTTTTAGCTTCAGTTAGTTAAGCATATCTTACTTTTCCTTTGAAAGCCTCTTCAAAGTTTTCAGCTGAACCATTAACCAAGAAGCAATGTAAATAGACATTCTAGTATTTATCAGTGTTAATCTAGTTGATCATTTCTTCAGCTACATTAACATAAACCATTTGTAAATGAATATATACCCTTTAAATTTCAATTAAAAATATACATGTAAGAAGAGGTTTTTTGGGAGCAAGTTTTTTTTGGTATCTGCTTCCTCCAGTATTAACTTATTCACCAGTAGGTTATAATTTATATTCTACTGTCATATTTTGAGTATCTAAATTAACTTGAGGGGACTTGCTTAAATCGTCATCGTCTTCGATATCTTCCCATTCTATGTTTTTAAAGTTAAAATTATTTTTCTTATATACCTCATTCTATTTCATTTATGATTGTAAATTATTTTAAATTATAAAGCAAATTTGATTTTAAGTATTAAAACTTTATTTGGCAATTGTTTTAATCTCTCTATCATGAAATTGTAACAAATATGATTTAGACTCATAAGCTCATTTTATTGATAAGAATTAAACTTAAATAAAATGTATTACTTTGCTTTTCCTTTTCTATAATTAAAAAAAACATGAATAAATGATCATTAATAGAATATGCATAAATAATTTTACAAGACATTTTTGAGGTGCTGGTTTCTATTTTACTATTTTTTTGTTCTAAATCTATTTGATTTTATATCTAAATCTATCTTGAAATAATTATGTTTTTAATTAAGCAAGCACATTCATACATACAAACATACAAAGATAAATAGTTAGATATAAACAAAATGTGAAAGCGATTATAATTTTTTCTTCTAAAAGAAAGTACATTAATATTTCTATTAGAAGAGTTTATAATTGATTCTATTAATAAACAAAAACACATATATATCTTAGTATCTTTCATTAGATTCATCCATTAAAAATATTTAAAAACTTTTAAAAAATTTAAATCTAATACATTTACATCTACTTTGCTGATTAATTTATTATTTCTACTCATCTATTTAATCATAATATTTTTATTTTAATTAATTTTTTATTAATTTCATTCATTTTTATGAAATGATTTTTAATTCTTATTAAATATTTATCTCAAACATAAATATTTTAAAGATTTTATTTTATGGCAGTATTTCATCAAAATAAATTGGATCCAATCATGCTAAATCCATTAAAAACTAATAATTAATTTTGGTTAATGAGTTTAAAGAAAGAAATATTTGAATTTTTAATCATTTGAAATGAAAACTGTATTTATTTTAGAAATGTATATGATAGTTATCAATCTATTATTTATAATTGAAATTCTAAATTGTTCATGCAGTTAATAAATTTTATTGTTTAAGATATACAATAAAATTTCTCTTAATTATTTTTAAAGTAATAACCAGTGAATAAATAAACAAAATTTAAATTAGATATGATTAGAAGAGGAATTCCTAAATGCTTTGAGTGCTAAAAATTGGCTACTATCAAATGCTACGAATGCTTAAATGAATTTGAAGAACCCAAAACATTTTGCTTCGTTTGTGATAATTAAATACATAAAAAAATTGATAGACAGCATTAAAAGGAAAAGATTTCCTTCAATCAATAATTAGATTTAGGTAATTAATACAACACAGAATAACCAGGACAAAATTATCAGTTTTAGTAAGAGAGAAGATAACCCTCTAGAAATATGGATTAGAGGAGTGAAGTAAACAATTTTAGGTAAATTAATCCTTAACAGATAGAAGTACCTGACAACTCAAGAGAGAATTTGTAGTTTTTTAGAGATTTAAAGTATACTTCAAATCACTAAAGTGTAAAAAATAATATCGCAGATCGTTTCAAAAGTGCTGTTTCAGATCCTTTTTATTCTAACAGAAACTAGTCTAATTTAAACTAATTAAATAATTTTAAGCTAAAACAAGAATATTAATAGCATAACATGAATAGAGGCTCTTCTATTTAGCATTCTAACAGCAATAATTACCACTATTAGCACAATACTTCATTACAAAATGAACATAATCTTGCTGAAAATTTTGAATAACGCTATCAGCATAAGTTAAATGTCAAAAAATATTAAAGAAACTAATTTTTAGATAATTAATTACTTTAAAATACAAGTAATCATAATGACAGTTTCATATCAAATGAAGAAGATAGGCTAAGACCAAATTTAAATCCACTTTAGTAAGGACTCAGTGATGAAGAGGGAGATACAATAGGATTAATTAAATAAAAATAATAATTGCCTATTTAATAAAAAAATAATTCAATACCTAACTACCATTACACTAAAAATAGTGAATAATTCAAGTAATAACTAGAGTAGGAGATAAATGATTTGAAAAAATATCAAAACATGCATTATAACAATAATAATAGGGTTAGTAGTATTTAATCTAGTTAAGAGTAAGCTATTTAAAGCAATTAGACTGAATAAGAATAAGTTTAATAAGAATTGTTATACAAAGATGGATCAGCAGAAGAATAATATAAATCAGTAAAGAATGATTTAAAATAATACTTTGGGCAAAAAGATTTAGATGAAAGAGAGAATGAAGTTTTAAAGAGAATAAATGAAATAAAAAAAAGAATTAAACCTACTCAAGAACAAGAAAACATCTAAAACGAAGAACTTGGTAGAAAAAATAAGCTAAATAATAATTACAGAGAGTCTTAAGAAAGTAAAGTATAAGCAGTTAAGGACTTAAATAGTGTAGATATCAATGGAAAAAATTAAACTCTTAACACTTTATAAAATAGAGAAAAACTAACTTCAGTTGAATAAGCTAGTTCTGCTAAAAAGTTGAAAAACAACTTTGAAAATTTGATAGGACAGGTTGGACCAAACGAAGAAAAGAGTTATATCGAAGGTTTAAAAAATATTTATTAGTAAGAAATAAAAAATTTGGAAATTAAACACAAGATTAAGATTTAAGAGCTAGAAAATACAATCAGCTATATGAGATAACATATGGATTTGATGGAAGAAAGAAATAAAGAAAATATAGCTTAAATCTAATAAGATTTAATAAAATAACAAAGAGCTGTGATAGAATAAGAAAGAGATTCAAAATTTGGATTGAATGAACTTAGATTGCAATATTAAGAAGAAATAAATCATTTATCTTTGGCATTAGAAACAGAAAAAGCTAAAAGCATATAATTAGAAAAAAAAATGGGTGAATACCAATAACATTATTAGATGAAGTTAAGAGAAATGTCAGACCTTTCTAAAAAGTCAAAGTTAGAAGCAGTATGATTTTTTATATTTTAATTTAATATTTTTAATACTCTTTTTATTTCTAGGAATCAGAAAGAGTGAAGCTTTAAGAGTATATAGATGAGATGGAAGAGAAAATAGAAGATATTAGGGTAAAAATGGTTCAAGATAATGAATTGGCACTTTAGAAGATAAAAATTGACTATGAAAGTAGTATTGAAGATTTAAAAGATCAAATTAAGGAAAAAAGTGAATAAATAGCTAAATTAGAACAGTAACTTGTCACAGATAGTTCATAATAACACGAAAAAGAAAGATTATTAAAGAAAGAAAACTAGGAATAAGAAAGACTAATCACTCAACTAAAAAATGAATTGAGCAAAGTCAAAGAAAATACAGAATAATTTAAACATATTGCAACTGATTAAGAAAAGGAATTAGAGCTAGCGAGAAGAGAAAATGAACTGCTAGAAGAATAAAAGCAAAAACTTGAAGAGGAAAAAAATAAACTGGAAGAGTAAGTTGAGAAATTCTAAAAGTATATTTACGGTGATAAAAAAGAAAATAGCATCCTATAAAAATTAAAAGGTGCCTCTAGTAAGCAGTCTTTAAGTAGAGCAAGTAGCACTTCAATTAAGTCAACTTCTTCAAAGAATAACAGAAAATAGGAAATTTAATGAACGTATTATTTTTATAAATGTGATTGATTCGCTTGTTTGTTTTTTGTAAAAATATTCAAATTAAAATAAATCTTTCTTGTCAAATATTCTTTAGTTTATTTTATTAAATTTTACTGCTGTTTATTGTTGAAGCTAAAAGATCTTTCAATACTCTATTTTTTTTAAATGTTTTATAAATTTGCTGAATTTGAAAAATTTAGAGATTGTTAAACCATTAATATTTTAAAACAAGATTAATAAAAAAAAATATCATTAATTAAATATTTATAAATTTGTAATTTATTTTTTATTCAGTAATGATAACATAAGAAGGAAAAAGGGAATTAGGTGAATTATCTATTTAGCTAGAGAAAAACACCTTTAAGTAGGGAGAAAAGGTGCAGGGAACCCTTAAGCTTATTTTAAATGAGAAGTATAATGGAGAAGTCATTTATTTGTTATTACTTGGTAAGGTGTTTGCCAAAACTTATCGTCATTAGTTGAATGAGAAAACTTAAAAATGGGATGATATCAACATCAAAGAGGAATCAAAGAGCTTTGTATGTTAAAGATATGAACTCTTTTCATTCAAAAGGAATATATCCTCTGATGGAAGCAATCCTATTGTGAGCATTGAAAACAATGAAGATTTATTTATTAATCCAGGGTAATATCAAATAAGCTTTCACTTTTAATTGCCTGATACTCTGGAATACTCATCAACTGCTTGCAAAGGTGCATATGGCATCTCAAAAGATGTTTCTGATCACTATGATTTTCATGTTAAGTATTTCATAGAAGTCTTTTTGCCCACTAAAGATACAACTTGCACTCCAATTAGCGATAAATTTAACATTACGATTATTGGAAATGATGTTATTACTAGAAAGAAATCAGATAATAAATTATTCAAGAAAGAAAGTAGCATATCAAGCAGTAGCGGTTGCTTTTGTTTTTCATCGGATTCATATATTATAAGAACTTAATCTGAAAAGATGTGCTATTAATCTCAATAAAAGATCAGCGTGAATCTAGAAATAGATGGGGCTGGAAATAGTAAACCAATTACTAAAGTGGCATTTGAATTTAAAAGATTATTAATTTTTAAAAATGGTTACTAGTGTTCCAAAGAGCTAAAAACTGGTGAATCTCCAATAAAATTTGTAAATTAAAAGGCCAACGAAACTTTTGAGTGCAGTTTACCAATAGCATTAGCACTTTCTCATCACTCTAATCTTGTTGATTTAAAATATGTTGCTGAATTTAAATTCTACTCAGGAAATACCTTGCTAGATATACACCAACACGATTTCTATCTTGAGCCGAATGTTGCATTAGATAAATGGGAGGAAAAAAACCTAAATGATAACAATGAAGAAGATAGTAATGAAGACCCATAGGTTAATATCTTAAGAGCTAATTCAAATATTAATTGGTAAAAATGCAAAAGCACAGTTGATTATTATTACACGAATTTGGATCACTTCAGAAAAATACCAACGATTCAGAATTCTGTAAATGCACAATGAATAGAAATAAATTAATGAATAAATGATAGATTTGTTAATTGGTAATTTAATAAATTGTTTAAAATATTATATAGAAAATAATTAGTTGTTAATTAATTAATTAGTTATAAAAATATTAGTTATATTAAATATATTAATAAAAGCGCTCATAATATTATGTTTAGTTTTTTAAAGTATTTTTTATTTTGATTTTAGTTTAAAATTTGATAAATATTAATTAATAAACAACTATCACTTTAGAAAATTTCTCAATTAATTATTTATTAATGAAATAATTTAAAAATGTTTATTAAATAATGTAACTTAGCTATCTTAAATAACTCTATAATTTTATTTTAAATTTTGTATTTAAAAAAAATAAATAAATGCTTTTTGTTTATTATATTACAAATGGAATTTTATATATTTAATATTATTTAACTGAGTTTTTAGTTGATAATATTTTTAATTTTATTTTTTAATGTTTATTAAAACAAACCATTTTCTTAATAAAAAATTTTAATTTAAATATTCAAAAATAACCTGTTTTTTATATTTCATTTTTCGTCATTAAATATTTTGCTTCTTCTATTGTATGATTAATTAATTAATTATAAAATGCTTTTAAGTAATTTTAGTGTTCCTCCATAATATGTAGGAGGGAATACGATATAAATACTTATAGTGATTCTTTTTGAATTTCTGGATACAAAACAGTTTTAAAAATACTCTAAATGTGGATATTGCTATTTCTATGAAATGCTATTTTTAAAAATTCTATTAAAGTAAATTAGAAATAAATTGTGAGAATAATAATTATAATTTTTGTAAACATTCAATTCATTTGAGTATTAAATGCTATTTAAATAACATAAAATATTATTTATGTAATTTTCTCGCATTCAATTAGGAAATTTATTTTCTGTTTATCAAAATTTAATATAGATGCTTAGCTTTTTCATTAGAAGATTTTTAGTTTCTATTTCTCTATCTAATTGCTGTTTCATATCATTAATCGACTTGTGTTTGTCTCTCTTTAATGTTATAATATCTTGATTCAATCTCTCTATCCTATCTTCAAAAGATTTTTTCATTCTTTTAAACTAATTTAATATTTAAATTTTAATCATTATTTTAAAATAAAAATTTAAATTTTTAAGTTAATTACCTCTTCCTTTAGTGCTTACTCAAACGTGTCAGTGAACTCTTATTTTGACATAAACTTTTATGAAAATTTAAACTAAATTTCTTCCTTTTCTTTTTGTGCTTAAATAAGCAGTTGCTTAACATTTAGGAGCTCTTAATATGTCGTTTCACAATTTATTTTCATGTCAGTATATTTTTATTTAAAATCTGCAGATTCTTTTCTTAAGTTTTCAATTATTTTGGAATATTCTAATTTTACTTCATCAATTAGATTTATTTTTTTTTACTAATCTTCATTATTTTCTCTTTAATTTTGTTGATTTTCTTTATTTACCTCTTTTAAATTTTAATGATTTTGAATCTATTTATCTTATGGTTTGTGTATCATTTCATAATATTGAGTTTATAATTTGTTCATTTGGGTTTCTTAATCTTTAATTTTTTAATTTAAAGAATTAACTTTTTCTTAAATTTAAAGCTAAATTTATTATTAAATATCATTTTGCATGATCTCTACTTCTTTTATATGCTTCTCTTCTTAATCATCTAGCTGTTTTTGGTTATTTAGTTTAATCTTTTCATTCTCACTTTGTAAAAATATCACTTACTTTTCCAACTAGTCTATCTAAACTTTAAATTGTTACTAACTTACTTAATATTTATGTATTTTTTCTTCCTAAATTTAAAAATTAAACTATTCAATATGACTCAGACTGTTTTTTATCTATTTCATATAATCAGAATTTAAAAGTGTATTAGGTTTTAAAGATTCTAAATACTTAATTAGCTCTGATGTTGTTTTTATTTCTTATTTTGGGTAATCGCTATTAATATTAAATGGGATGCCTGAACTTTTGTTATTTTAAATTTTAGTTTAAAGCTATTCTTGCATTTTAGTTTAATAATGCTTTTATAATTGGTTAAACCTATCTTGATGGATAAAAGAAATATTATTAGGAAATATTTAGGCACCTTTAATTAAATTATTCACCCTATTTTATAATTATGAATCGAGTGGTAAATTTTTACTTATAAAATCTTCATATTTTATAAAAGTAATAGTTAAATACTCAGTAAGTTTAAACAAAAACAAGTCTAATCCTTAAATGATTCTGTATAACTTTTATATACATTAGTCTTTATTTTCTACTTTGATTTGTTCAGCTAGAATATCTGGATTTATGAATTTTATAAATTCCTAACTCATAATTTCTTAATATTTCAATATTGGCCTTGAATTTTATAGTAGCCATCTCTTAAGGATGTTTAAATGACCTTTATTAAATTCTTATTTCTAGCTATTATTTCTTATTTTGACATCTTTATCGTATTCGTTGATTTCTTGCTAAATCATTGAAATTTCCCCCTTAATAAATGTGATTATCTATTATTCTGATGAAGACAAATCAATCATGTGAAGAAAGTAACTAATATATTGATTATTATGATCAAAAATTGTACTATCGCTCTTTATTTATTATCCTGAGACTTATAATGTAGAATCATATGGTGTTGTAACATTTTTAATACGAAAAATGTTAGAAGAAGTAGGAGTTACTGTTTAGCCTTAGTTTCCTATACTCTAACTTAATCCTTTTTGTCTTGAAACAGGTCTTAAACCAAATTTATCCATTTATTTTATAGTTTTTGTGAGTTTTTTTTAAGATTATGAATAATATTTATGGTTAACTTAAAAATTAATAGAATTTAAATTCAAAGCTATTTTTAAGCAATTAATTCTGTTTAATCAATATCCTTTATCTTCCAAATTTCTATGCCCTACTGTAAGTTTTCTTTCGAGAAGCTTTTAAAACAATTTAATTACTTATCTATATTATCGAGATTATAAATAGTATCAATAAAAATTTATTTGTTGAACTCATCAAAAAATCACCATAAAAAATTAATTTATCCATTTTTATAAAGTGTTTTTCTTCACAAATGAATTTTTACATAAAAAAAGTAAATATTTATTTTTAAAATTTATTTTTATAATTTTATTTGAAAATATTTTAAGAACTTAAAAAATGATTATTAATTTTTCTTGGTTGTTTTGTATTTGAGAAATTAAACATAATCAAAAAGCTTTTTATAATTAGAAGTTCACTAAATTTATTAGAATATTAAATTTCATCAAAAATTTAGATATTTATTCAGATTAAAAATATAGTTAGCAACAATTAAAAAGATATTTTAAAAATGATAAAGCAAAATTACTTCGATCTATAAGCAAATGAAAGCAATAGATAGACAAACGCTTCAAATGAAATTAAAAATGAAACCAGTGTAAATAACTGGCAATTTCAATAAGAGAAATAAGAAAAACAAAAATAGGAAAGTAAAAATTTATATGTTGATTGATGATTTATTATAGTTTATTAGTTATTTAATAATGATGATAATGCTTATCAATTACTAAAATAAATAGGGAGATAGCTAAATTTTTTGAATAAACTTTGGAATATATTGAAAGAATTTTGTTACAAAATTTTTCGTGCTAGATATCCTAATGTAACTGAATATAAAATTTATAGCATATAAGATTTAGCTACTATTGAAAAAAGTTCTAAATTATAAGATTTGATAGTAGATTATAAGTAAAAAATAGATATTCTTGAAATTTAACTGCAAAAATTATTTTAAAAATAAATAGGCATCATAAACTATTAACAAGATAGCTATTTAGGACATTTTAATTTATTCAATAATAAAAAAATCTTAGATTTCTCTATTTTTGTCTTAGGTTTAAAATTTATTATTTTGGATAGTTTATAGTATAAAAATAAATACATGATATTAATATGAAATAGGGGGCAAATCACAAACAAGCTTTTATTTGAGGATTTAATTGAATTAATATTAAACTTAAACAAAATAGAAAAACTTAAAATAGATTTAACGTAGCAAATTTATAAATTATTTTATTGTTATTAACAATTTATGTATAAATTAGAGAATGTAAATTGAGATAATTAGTCTATCATTCAATTAGGGCTTATGAGAAATAAAAAATCAATTTAGATTAAATAGAAAATCGAAAATTGTAAAATCTTAAAATATTAATCTTGAAGTTTAGGTAATTATTTCAGTTTTTAAAATTATTTATCAACATTAATTTAAACTATATAAGATATTCAGACCTATCAAGTTCTATTGTGTTTTACTTAGATTAGATTCTTCATGAATGTCCAAACTTAAAAAATCTATAACTTGATTTTTCGTAAATTTAATTGAATAAAGAGAGCAATTAGTTAATTTAATACAAATTAGATAAAATACTCTAGATAGCTCTTTTTTTGAGGATATTGGTTTCAAATGTGCTGAGTTAGAGAGATTAGATCACTTTAAAATTGATATGTCGTAATCTAAGTTTGTTCAATTTTGGTATCAACATATTTAAATAAATTAATTAAAGATAAACTTATTTCTACTCGAGTTTTTAACTTACGGATAAACTATAACCTTTCTTTGAAAGAATTGGAAGAATAAAAAGCTTAGACATCAATTTTTCGTAATAATTAAATTATTATTAATTTTCTACTAAGGATTAACATTTTTCACTGCTAATTATTTGTGATTTGAGCTCACAAGAAAACTATTTTCCTTTTTGATCTTATAGTAAAATAATAGATAAATATGATAATAAATATTTAAATTTTTAAAAAGATAAAATGAATTTAATGACGTAAAGATAGAACAAATTTGCAAAGGATTTTAAAAGCTAACTAATACTGAAAGACTAAAACTAAATTTAGGGTATCAAAATATATCTATGAATCAAATGTTTTTTATTTAAAATTTTTTTTAATAAAGAAATAATGAATTTGAGTTTAATTTTAATTAAATTTTACAACCAATATTTTATCGAAATCTCACTCACATTGATCTGGATATATCGTAAAATATATTTTTAAATAAGCTATCATATTATTAATGTTAATTAAAAAGACATATTCTGTACTCAGCTAATTCCTTCTCATTTTTTATGAAAAATATTAATGAACTATGTAATCTAAGAGTTGCAATCTACAGATTTGAGTATTTTTAATTTATGTTTTATTCAATTTAAAATGCTGTAAATAATATAAACAGAGCAATTGGAATAGATGAGGAAGTTCATTAGCACTTTGGATGTTTTATTGGGAAATCTTTTCCCACTTTATATGAATTAAATTTATAGTTTAAGTATTAATAATTAATTTGTAAACTGATTAAATAAATTATTTACAAAATATTTTAGGTAGAATTTAGTAAACTATCAGTGCATAAATAGACTATTAGAAGAAGCTAAAAATGCTTCTAAGTTAAAGAAAATCACATTAAATTTAAGGTAACTAAATAAGTTTTTAGAAATAAGAATAATCATAATTGTTGATGTAATATTTAGGGAAAACTAAATTAAGACAAAAGAGGTGGAATCAGCTTTTGAAGGACTTTAGTAGTTAAGCAATTTAGAAGAGATAGATATAAATTTTGAGTAATTAACTTTATTAGAATATCAAGATTATTTTAAATAATATTTTTTATTAATAAGATATTCTTATCTGTCTTAAAAAGAAATTGAGACTTGGGAACAGAAATTTAAATAATCTTTTAAAAGATAAAAAATTAATATTTTAATATCTAAAATCTGATAAAAATACTTGTTTAATTTTATATAAAAAATACAGTCAGTCTTTTATCAAAAATTAATTTAAAATATTTGTACAATTTATTTCTAATAAAGATTTGTTAAGATTTTGATTATTTTTTTTTAAGTTAATTATTTACTGAAGTTTGAATTGAAAAATAATAATTAAAGATATTCTAAAAAGATACTAAACTATATGAATAAATTTTAGGTTAGAAAGTTAAAAGAAAAGCTACTTTAAAAGGTATAATCTGATCAATAAAAATAAGAATATGATGCTGTTTTTACCTTTAAATAGAGAGATAATAGTTATGAAGAAGATTTTAATTTGATTTGTCTTGATAAAAATCCTAAAATTCACAATGCAGTTAGGAGCGATCCTTACTTCTTTAAGAAGAAATATATTTGCTATCAAGATATTAATGATGATAAAAATATGTTTTTAATTTTCTACAATTAGTCAAATGATTTAAATGTAATTTCTGACGTTGCTGTTGCATAGCTCTACTTCTTCTAAGATGAATAGGAGAAATCATAAATTATTTAAGAATATAAATAATTAGAAAACATTCCTTATCACTCTTGCTTACCTTGTCTCACTGATTGCCCATTAATATAATCTTACAAATTTATTGGGTTTGTATACCCTAACTTTGAAGGTTTAGCTTTTAAAAATGCATTAAAACATATAAAAAACAGTTATTTATTTAAATGATTAGGTACTCTTTTAGAATATTGCAAATATTTAAAGTAGCAGAAGCAAG
This sequence comes from Tetrahymena malaccensis 436, assembly GCA_000231845.2. Classification (NCBI taxonomy): domain Eukaryota; phylum Ciliophora; class Oligohymenophorea; order Hymenostomatida; family Tetrahymenidae; genus Tetrahymena; species Tetrahymena malaccensis. Next base: position 96,116 of record JH720129.1, on the reverse strand, counting down.
ACTAAAAAAATCATCATAAATATTTGGTTAACAAATTTATCAATAAGCTTTTAGAAGGAATAGATTATATGCACAAATACAATATCATTCATTATGACATTAATCCATTTACTGTTTATATAAATGAATTCTAAGAAATTGTTTTTTGTAAGTTAGTTTTTTTTGCTAAATAAATACATTTAATTAAATCCTTTTTCTAGGTAGGTTTGGCAGAGCATTCAACAAATAAAATTCTAAATTATAAATTGATTATGAGGTAACTCTCTTTAAATTTATAAAAAAATAGCATCTATATATAATAAAATTAATAATTTATAAATATGTTAGCCACTAAAATATGATGGCCCTGAGATAAAATAATAAAAGTAGCTAAATTATAGGGTATTTAAAATTTTTCTTCTTTCTACTCAAACAATTGCAATATATTTAATAATAGTTTGACTATTATTCCGTGGGAATGCTTATCTATGAAATGCTAAAAGATGCTTATTATGATGATTATTAACATCCGATTTATGATTACTAGTTAGTAGACTAAACAAATCAACATAATGTAAAAAATGAAATGGAAGAAATGGACTATTAAAATAATTAATTTGAGTAGTCTCCTATGATTTAAGCAATATAGCCTTTATTAAACAAAAACCCTAAAGAAAGGCAAAATTTTAATATTGTTCTTTAAAAGTATAATTAAGCAATACTCTCTTAACAAAATATTTTTGATTCCTAAAATCATCTGAATTTATCATCTCTAAAAAGAGAGGCATATTTATTATAGTTTTCAATGCAGTAAATTTTTTTAAATATTCAACTTTTTAGCTATATTTCTACATTTCATCATAAAAGAAATTAAAGGATAACCAATATGTCATTTCATAGAATGATAAATATAGTTAACTAATAGCCTCAAGCTTCAGAATTAATTTTAGATTTTAGGTATAAATAAGTTTAAATATTCTATTATTAAGTTGTATTTAATATAAAAGGAACTCTATTTTTTAATAAGAATACATGTTTGATTTTTTTGATTCTCTTATAAAATACTAACCTAATTGCTCAGCTTTTAGAATTAAACTTGGGTAAATATCATTTTTGAATTAAACAACTATTCAATTTGTTTTATTATATTAATAGGAACATTAATCTATCTTCACCCACATTTTTCTTGATCTTCTATTACATTTTGAAGAATAAGAATTTGTTGTTGCTTGATTTAGATTTTAAGTAAAAATACTTAATCCCTGTAGATCCTTATACAAATTATTTTAAAATAGGCATTATTTTTTCATAAGTAAGTAAAGTGAAATGCTAAAAACCATATTTGAATAAAAGCATCTTGAAGAGTTGTACTTAGATTTTAGGTAAATTTTAAAAATTATAGAGAAAGATCTAATTAATTATTTTTTAAAAGTTTTACAGACGTTCACATTCCTGGCTACTTATTTTCAAAAAACTGTAATAAAAAAGTTAGAAAAGTTGTACTTAATTATAGGTATTTACTTTTATCAATTTTTAATTTAATTTAATACATTTATTTGAATAAAAAGAAAATCTTACAAATTTTCTGATAGAGCTAAATTCCTTCTATATTACATAGACCATTCAATAAATGCTAAAGAATTTGTGTTAGATTTATCGTAAATTATCTATATTTCAATTCTTTGGAAAATAATTTATTCTTTTTGAAATAGTGATTCTTTGATAGATAAATATGATTTTGATAAAAATGGGATGAATGAGACCCATACTTCTAATGGAAAGATTTTTAAGCTTAATGTTAAGTATACTTAATTAATTAAATATAAAATCTAAATTTTATAAATTAAATAAATAAGTGGTAGCTTTATGGAGACTAGCAAGCTTGATTCAATTATAAGTTATATATAATATTTTAAAAATTTGAACACTCTTGAATTAAACTTTAGGTAATTTTACTTTAAGAAACAAATATGTATTATTATATTCAAAAAATATAACTGATAATATTTTTAAAAACAGCTCATGCGAAATGATAAGTTAAGATATAATAAAAGTATTAAGAGACATATATGATTACGTTTAGCATTTAGTGAAAATTAAGTTAAATTTTGAGTAAAATTTTTAAAAATTAGGTTGCATTATTTATTTTTAATTTTATAATAAAATAATAAGTAAAATTTAGATAGAACAAGTTGTATATAGAGAATTAAAGATTCCTAGTAGATTAAAGGAATACTCTCTTAGTATTAGGTAAAAAATTTAATAAAAATAAATTAACTGCAATATACAACTATTAGAAAAACAGGGTTAGATTTTGATAGTCTTCAATATTTACTTGAAAAAACTGCTATTATTTATCAATCAACTAAAATTTATTTTGATATAAGGTAAGATAATTTATTAATAAATTAAATTTTAATTTATTGTTTCTATAGTTAAAATAATTTAGAAAGAGACAACGTTTATCAGATAGTCAAGAACTAATTTAGCCCATTACCAGTCTAAAATTTAGTTGACTCTATTTAATTAAGGTAAAAAATTAAGAATAATTAATAATTTGTTTATATTTCTTTATTTAGATTTTAAAATTAAAACGATAACATGGAAATAATTGATGATATTTTACAGGATGAATCTGATGGATTAACAATTTATGTTTGAATTTATTAAAATAAAAAAACTAATTAAAAGTTAAATTTATTTTTAACAACTTTAAAATAATCAAACAATTAAAATTTTATTCAAAAATATATTTAATAGTTTTTGTAAATTATTTATGTAAATTTTATTCTAGCAAGCATAAACAAATTTAAAAATGTAAGTTCTATCTATCTACCTTTATAAATAAATAAATTAACTTACTCAACTTTTTATTTTAAAAAGAAATTTTGATCAATTTAAAAATCTTTCAAGAAATTATGTTAATTATTTTAGTTTTATTATAAATTGAACTTTACTTATCGTTTTGAAATACTTGATTCAATCATTTTTGATGAATGTTTATTATTTTTAAATAAAAACACAAGGCTTTTAAAAATTATTTTTTCTATTTTAGTTTTATTAAAATGTTTTTAAGCTCTATTAATAATAACAGCTTTAATCATTTTTGGCTTTAGTAATATTATTACTTATCTTTAATATTTAATTAAACAAAAGATATGCGTAGAAGTTTCCAACAAACAGCAAACACTATTAAATATAATTTTAAAAGTTAGATTTAGTAAAGGCTTTCAACAAAGTCAATCTTATACGTTCCTAAACAAAATTTTTGGAATCAAAAATGGGTTGTTTTTTAAAAGGATGATAATACCTTAAATGCTTAAAAGGGAAAGGCCATGACACAATCATCAGATGCTGGTTTGATTAAAGATTTTGATGATAAATTTGGTTTAGCAAAAATCACTGATCCTAACGTTATTCTTGGCCACCTGCAAGATTGCTAATATAGTTATAGTATGAATGACTTAGTATATTTCTTAAGAAAGTTAGTTCAGCTACATAAAGACTAAAAACAATTTAAAGATAAGAGAGAATTTAAGGCTTTAGTTGAAGAAATTAAAGATAGATTAGAAAATGACAGACATGAATAGTATCCTTTAATAGGGAGTTATGCAAAATGTTTTAAGGAACTTGGCGTCTATGACAAAAGGTTATGGGAATTGCTAGAATACAAAGTGAATGAAGATTAATGGTATACTAACTTCAAAGAGAGTTTATTTGCTCTTGAAGGGTTCACAATTTTAAAAGGAACTAAAGACTAAGATAGAATTGATTATTTGTATGAGAAATTAGAAAGAATAATAGATTTGACTGTTTGGGATTAACAAATGACAGATTATAAAAGAGTTGTAGAAGCTCTATCTGAAGTTAATAGATTTGAACCTGCTATTTTTGCTAAAATAGAGATGTATATTCTCAGAAATATGTCGCTTGATTATGATCTTAAAACAATTGTAGACATTCTCTATGCATTTGGTAAACATTTTCCTTTAATTAATCTTAAAATCTAGCTTTGTCTATAAATTAATATAATTTTAATAAAATATTTTTAGTGAAAAAACTCTTAAAATAATTTAAAAACCTTAAAAACATCGAATATTTATCATCTTTATCAAATATAATTAGGAAAGGGAGAATTGGGTTAAAAGGAGTTCTATGATGCAGTTTAAATAACAATTTACAAAGGTCATCTTTTCAACAGAAATCCGTTGCTCAAAACTGTGGAACTTCCATACAATGGAGAAACGACTTCTAAATTGCTAAAAATATTTACAAATGCTAAAAAATTAAAAGATTTTGAATTGAATCCCAACTTTGTTGTTTATATGTACAAGATGTTAAAGAGCAATAACACAAAATACACTCTTGTTGTAAGTATTTATCATACAATAAATATATTTTCTTAGTTTAAAAATAAAATAGAATTTGATTGATACTATGAAGTATTTGAGCCACTTTTAATTTGACACTCAAGATGAAATAGAGAATCATTTGATTAACTAAATTCCTAAGATAGAAGGTTAAGTTTACTTTAAAGACATCCAATATGCTATAGAATTTTTAAACTACAAAGCATGTGGTAAATACGAAAACACACCTATTCACATCCAAAGATAGTTGTACTAATATATTATAAATTTGATTCCAGGAAGTTAACCTGCTGATCTACTTGATATGCATTAATTTTTGATACAAAGGGATTTACTTAAAGGATAAGAAGGAGAAATTATTCTTGATTTGATGCTAAATTATTTAAATGAAAAAATGCTTTAGATAGAACCTAAATAAATTGAATAGCTGCTTCAGCAAATAGAAAATCATATTAAGATAATTACTGAAAATGAAAATTCTAAAATAGAGCACTTTTCTGCTTAGAGGAATAAAATTAGAGATTATCTTCTAGTTTGCAAATTCACTAAAAGGGAAGAGATTGAAGATTAGTCTAAAGCAGAGGAGATTCCAAGAATAGAATAGAAATATTCTATAGATAGTTGATTATAACAATAATTAATCTTATTAGAATAAAAATAAGTATAAAAAAATGAATAATACATTTAAGTAGTATCTATCTAGTTATTTAATTTATTAATGAATATCATTTACGGTAATTGATACCACTTATATTCTAATATTTTGCGCAATTTATGGTGTTAAAAAGATAGTCTATTTGTTTTTATTTGATGATATTTATAATAAAAATAGTTTAATGTATTTCTAGAAATCAATTTGAAGCAATCATTTAATAAATCTTTATAAATTATTTGAAAATTAAACATTTTCCATTAAAAACAAAATATATTTTTTATGATTCAACCTTTCTAAAGTTAAAGCAGATACATACAATCTTAGCAATAGCCTCAAAGATAAATGAATTAGATATCCCCCTATTAAAATGATATGAACAGATAACTTGTAACAAATTAATTTGATAGTGATCCATTTATGAGAGATTTTGAGCAAATGCATAACAGAATGATGCAAAATTTTTAAAACATGACTTAGATGATGATGAGAGGAAGTCCATTTTAAGGGTTTCCCTCTTAGTCATTAATGGCTTAAGAATTTAATGAAAGAGACATATTTGGATTCTCTGACAGTAAATTAATTTTAAGATTAATGCCAATAGTTCATTAATATCTTTGAAATTAATTAGTGCATGATTAGGTTTACAGCAACTCAAATTAGAACGGTGGTGGATAATTCTAAGTATTTAGCAGAAGTATGGTATAAAAACAAGTTATTGGACCTGATGGTTAACCAAAAATAGAAAAGTATTATAATGACAATATGATATAAAAAGGACATGATGGAAACACTGTAATTTTGAATAAATTGTTTCTATATATTCTAATTAATTTATTATAAAAATTCTATAGATAAGCGAAAAAAAGTAGGCTTATCATAATTAGGTAAATGGTAGATCTATAATGGCTCATGAAAGAATGTTTAATGATTAGGGTCACAAGTACATCAAAGAGAGAAATCACTAAGGTTAGATTGAAGATTAAAATTTATACCATAATATCACAGAAGGTAAATTAAATTATATTATAAATTTAATAGCTAAAATTTATATCAATATTTAGAATAAGCTTAGGATTTCCATTAAAGATGGAATCACTAAAGAAATCAAATGAGAGCCCTATAAGCAAATGAACCATCAAGGTATATGCAGATTCAGAATGAACCTATCAGGCAGAGTTCTTAATATAATAATTAGCAAATACCCTAAATAACTTATTAAAGCCCAGCTTAAAGTTTAAGGAATGAATACAGATAAAGTATATAAGATAGGCCCCAGTTATAATATTAAAATACTTAGTAGGCAATTACTCCTTAAAGTACTTACTCTTCATACTCAAGACCATAGTCAGGTTACTCAAATCATTCATACAGCCAACCATAAAGATATGATCAATAAAACAGACTTACTTCAGCACATTAAAATTCTCTAAACCCATACATCAAAAACTAAAACCTATATTGATAAAATACATAATAAATATAAAAATTAGTAACTGAATTTTATATCTTTATAATAAATTATGTTTGATGGATAATTTCATAAATATTTAATTATTTATTTTACTTTTGAAAAATTTTTTTTATTTATTAATAGAAATAGTTTTAAAAAAGGTAGAGACATTTTTAATAACAATATTTAATCATTTAATTGCTTGAAAAAAGATATTTTAGTAATAATAATTAAGTATTTTTGTTAGAAAAAAGTTATTACTTTTTAGTTAATAATTAAGCTGTTGGTTTAAAAAAATATATTTATCATAATAATTAATGAGTTAATTCTTTATTTTTAAAAAAAGAGATATTTAAAAAATAAGTTAAATGTTGTTGGCTAAAAAAATATATATTTATTTATAATCATAATTAGTTTGTGAATTTTTCTTTATTTATAAATTAATATATAATAAAAAGAGTCACTTAAAATAATTTAATCAAAAATTTTATTCTATCATTAAAATGTTGCAGTTTTCTTCATCTTAAGAGATATTATCTTGGCTCATATTTATGCCAAATCCTCTATCTATATTAAAATCATCTATCATTTGAATCTATTCATTTTATATATTTATTTTTTCTTGGGTTTGTGTAAAATTTGAAAGTAACTTTTCAGTCTACTAAATATCTTATGTTTATATTTAATTATTGACACCTAAATCATTAACTTAAGTATTTGCAGTTTAAAAGTTACTGGTATCTTCAATTATATAGTCTGTATTTAGCTTATTATTAGTATATTGATCTTGAGACTACAGGCTAGCTTTCGTTTAAGCCTAAGAATGGTAATACTCCTCTTTAGAACTACTGTAAAATTTATTTTTAATATTATTTTATTCACTTTAATCTTTTACAGTTTCCTGATTAATAAAGTTAATTGTTTATTCAGTAAATTTATTTTATTGATTATCTTCAGTGTCTTTATCTTAATTACTTTATTTTATTTAACTATAACTCAAATAATTTTTTTGATTTAGAATACACTTTGATCCTTCTTAATTGTTTTAATTAGGATTTACAACTGAATCAATTTATGGAGAGACTTCATTTGAACCATTGAATTTGAATTTATTAATACTTTTTTCAGGGGACTGGCTAGGCGATACAACAATAGACTGTTGTAACAATAATTTTTTATTTTAATCAATTTAATTCTAAATTATTTGCTGTATATCCATATTTTAGCTCTCTAGCTCTTATTTTTCTTCTTCGTCCTCATCCTCTTCCTCATCCTCACCTTCATTTACTGTTAAATCTGAATTGTATTGATTTATTTTACTTTCATTTATTTCTTCTATTAGATTACTTTTGTTATCATTTTTAACTTAATTTTCTGCGTTTGTAATACTTTTACTTGATTCTACAATTGTATCCTTTTATTTAATTAATCCTAACTTAGATTTTTATGTCTTCATTACTTGATCTTTATTTTTCATATTACTGCTATTGTTTTTATATTGATTTTACTTATGAAATTAAGTATCATCTTACTACTCATCATCATCAGGTTCTTCTTATATTCTGTCTATTATTGAGGTTTTTGATTTTAATGAGAGGGTTGATAAATTTTTTTCTTTATCTTCTATAGGAGATTAAGGACTATTTTTTGCATAGTTGTGCTATTACAGAATATTAAATTACTTCTAAATATTCTCTTCTTCTGAAGATTTTTTCACCAGGAGGGTTAATTGTGGTAATATAATTTTATTTTTTACTTCCTCATCATCATTCATTGTTTTTAAGCGTTCGTTGTAGATTGATGTTTAAACGTAGCCATAATTGGGAAGAATTATCATTTACTGATTTAGTATCAGCTTCATTCTTTCTGTATCAAGAGAAAATGTGTTACAGATTAAATCGTAATGATTTTGATAAATAAATACAAAACTCTTTTAGCTAGTTATAGAGTAGAATTTTTAAGCTAGCTTTTTTACATTCTTAGGCTAAATTTATTGAGCTTATGGTATTTCATTGACAAATCTTAAGCTTATACTCTTAAAGGTTACAAGGGACAGTAAAAAAGCTTCCTGTTTTTCTATATCTAAACCAATTACTAATGAATCTGATATGGGTATAAACTAAAGAATTTCTTCTTAAACGTTTTCAAAAAATTAATTATTATTCTTCTTTTAATTTTGTTTAATATTTTTATTATTTTGGTCCTAATGGACTTTTATACTTATGTACCTTTGTTGGATAGAAAAGTCAGATTTTACAATTTAAATAGATATCTATCTTTTAAAATAAGAAATATACTTGAGTCTTTAATCCATTATAAAATATTCAGTTGTTCTTTCTTATTATAACTCATATTTAGGCTGCTCCTTTGTAGCACTTTCTTTTTTTTCCTCTTCTTCTTCATCAGACTCTACATTTGAATTTATTTTTTATTTATTTGAATTCTCTTAATCTTCTTCATCTTATTCAGAGCACTCAGGTATGTTACTTTCATCATACTCATCGTCAGAAATACTATCGTAATCAAATTATTTATAATCATTTGATGATACATCATAACTAAATATTTAAGCTTTTCCAACACTGTTTTTCAAATCATCAATTCTGATGTACTTTTTTTAATCTTCATTCTCGTTTTCTCCAATTTCAAAATTAGAAATAAATTGCAATTTTTGACTATTCCCAAAATTACTTTCATTTTAGTTATCAAAAAGTAAATACATTTCCTTCATATCTAATTAACCCACAGAGGTATTTTCTGCACCTCCATAAATAAGTGTAGTAGACTATTCTATAAATGCTAGATTTAAGTAAGTTATGTCTCTTCCTGTAAACTAAGGTAAGCTGCAAATTAAGTTTCCCTATATTTATTTAGGATTTATTGGGTTCCCTACAAGCTTGACAAATATATATTTAAGTATAGATTAAGGTAATGCTTCAGAAGGCTAAGTTGGATACTTTACAACTGAATAGAATCCTCCTTGATATTTAGTTAAACCCACTATTGAGCTCATTTCCATTGTCACTTTTTCATCTACCTTGAATGTCTTTTTGAATTCTAAAAGTAAAGACTTACCACCAAGATATAATGTAGAACTTGGGTTGTCATTCGTGTAGTAAAATTCCTACTTAGTTTGCTATGTTGATTTATCAAACTTATTTTACTATGATAGTTATTTTTGATCTTCTGGAAGTTATTCTGGCTATAAAGGAGATAAATATTACAATTATGGAAAATAAATATCCATTTTATGCTTAAGCATTATTTGATGAATTAAATCAAGCAATTATGTTGCACTAAACCTTTCCTCTTCATTTAATTTAAGCATATTTATAAAAATATCTTGTATGTATTTAGGATAAGGAAGATTGCTGATTGCTATGGAAAGCTTTACTTAAGAACCGCTATCAATTTTATTAAACCCTTTTATTTTCTTTAAACTAGCATACTATAAAAATATTAAACCAATAGAATAAATGTTTGATTTGTGAATATTGTAGTTAACATCATTAAAGCAAAGCCCATCTTCGTGTGCTTTCAGTAGCTAAGGTGGTAGGTAGTCTGCATAAATTGCATTTTCTTTTACAATTTACTCCTTTATGTCACTGTTAATTGTAGTAAATGTGTTCTCATGATAAAAGTTTGTAGGAGAAAAAAACTTTCCTTCTTTAACAATAATTAAAGTGTGAGGGGATACTTCTTTCAAATAAAATTTGTTTTAATGCAACTAATGCAAGCAGATTAAAACATTTTTTATACTGTTAATTAGGTCATAAACTCTAGCAGTTAAAAAGATGTTCTTCTTTTTTGTTTTAGGAGTATCTTAAGTTAACGTTAATTTTCTGTTTAATTTCTTTGATAGTCTTTGGGTTGAGCTGCGCTTTCTTGAAGGAGTTTTATCTTAGTTTTCTTAAATTTCATGCTTTTATATCGAAGTCCTTCGAGAGCTGTTTTAAGTTGATGAGTCAATTAATTTCTTTTTCTTTTTGAAACCTGAGTTTAGTGATTGAAGCAATTTCTGCTTTGCCTTGCTTCTCTATTATTATAAATTTGCTATTACTTCAGCCATACTTAAACCTACTTCCTCATTTGAGTAAATTAAATTCAGTTTAATAGAAGAAGTGGTAGGTTCAAAAGCAAAAAAGGCTTCTTTAACTGTTGCTATCCTTCCTTGCAGCTAATTAGATGAAAGAAACTTAAGAGTTTCATATATGTCATCAATTTTTTCTGTGGAATTATTGATAGCTCTTGACAAAATTTTAAATTCTATGTTAGGAAATGAAGATCTTGTTGCTGAGTATAGAATTGTATCTCCAAATTAAGCAAGAATTTACTCAATTGTGTATCTATTTATTTTGAGTTTTTGTTTCTAGCTCATACTTAGATTAGTTTTTGAAGACATATTTAAGCTGCTTAATTAGATAAAAGACTGAGAGGAATAATTAAGCAAATTCTGATTTTTTTTGGTCTTTACATATCTTATAGGTATTTTAGATATTCTATCATATTTTCCTAAATATGAAACTATTTCATACTCTTGGTAGGCAACTATGCCTGTTTCTTCATTAATAATAAATGTGCAGTAGTAAAATTAATTTGTATCAGCATGCTTTCTCATAAAAAGAAGTGAATTTTCATAGAAGGCGACATTTATTTTTTTTTCTATGACTCCTTTAATCATTTATTCGACAGCAGCTTTATTTGGAAAAAATAACGTTATTTGACGAAAATCTACTTGTACAAGATTTATTCCAACTAATTCTGCATTTTAGCAGTTTTCTTTTGAAAAAATAATAACCTATCCTGACTCTTTTAGAGGTAAGTAAAAATTCTGTTTGCTAAAGGTTTCTTCTTCCATTAAGCATGAAGACCATACATTTTTATCTGTGTTGTAAACGTTCATAATAATGTTTTTTATGTTTTTTTCCTCTCCTTTCTCTGCAACAAAGGATAGATTAATAGGTATACTATTAGTTCTTGCAATTTTTATGATATGACCTATACTCTTAGTTGATGAAATTGGCTTAAATTCTAAAAAACTTTTTTAGCTCATCATAGCATTTTTCATTTCTTCTACATTTTCAAACTTTAAAATGCTGTTATTTTTATTTATAAACGCATCATTCTATTATTAATTAGCAAGCACTTCATTGATATTAATATTAATTACATTTTTATTTGTTAGTTCTTCTTTCTTCTTTTCAAAGAATTCTTCATTCTAATTCCAACTCCAAAAAATAAATTTTTTTTAATCGTTTGAATCAGTTAAGAACCCCTATATGATAGTTGAAAAAAAAGTTAATAAATTAATTTGACAAATAAAAGCTTACTTTTTGACTAACATAATCAAGCTCCTTTATCTCCTAATTTACTCTTAAATCTTTAAGGAAATACTTATAACATTTATTTGTAGGTAAACCATTATACTGACCACCTATTAAATATATGTAGTTACCTTTTTTAAATATATTTGATGGAATATAGTGGCGCGGTAGCTCAATTAATTCTTGAACTTCAAAAGAAATAAATGGTCTTGAGCTCATTACATACTAAATCATGTTTTTAAACTCATAAAAATTTAATTTCCCATTATCATTCTCATCAAAGCAGCTTATAATTGTGGAAAAATCTAATGCTTAATTATTTGCTGTTTCTTTTATTTTATTTTCAAATGAAAACTACAAAAAATCATCAGCACTTATAGACTCTTCACCTTTCTTATCAAGAACTTCAAAAGCCTCCATAATATCGAGTTCCTCCTCATTTTTTATGCCTTACATTTTACAGAGAGTATCAGAAATAGATTTAATAATGCTTAAACTTTTGTTATCTAAGCATTTCTTTCTTAGGTTAATTTTAGAAATAAAAAGATCAGATGTATCAGTTATTTCAAATAAAAAATATAGGTAATCTCCAGAGCAATAGGATTATTTTATAGAGACTTTGTTGTCTAAATTAATGCTTTCATAAATTCTATAACCAAATGCCCATTTAGTGTAGAAAGAATATACAATAATTTCGCATCCATTGTTGATGTAATAGCAAAAAGAAATTTAATTTTTTTATTGATTTGGTCTTATTAATCCTAATTTATTATCATAATTTATTGAATTGTCATATTATTTTTTAATTTCTTGCGCTCCAAATTCGAGAATCATATCAGAGCCCTTTAAAATGCAATAGAGCATATACCTAAAACAAAAAATTAGTTAGATTGTTTTAATTAAGAATTTATAAAGAAATACCTTATATCATTGTCGACTTATATAATTGAAGGTGCAGAAAGCTTGGAAGAAATGATAGATTTTTTGTTTGCTTCCTCTATAGAATTGATATCCATAGATGACATAAGAGATAAAATTGTAATAGCAAATTATTATAAATCACTACTCTTTCGAAAAGCAAATTCTTTATATTTAGTATTTCTTCTATTGTAAGAATTATTAGATAAACTGATATCTAGCAAGGCTTTTTAAATATAATGCCCATCCTTTTCCATTTACTTATTGATATAAACATTTGAGGGGTTGATGCCACCATGAGTAAACTTGATTTCTGAGAAGTAATACAATAAATTCAATATATCTGTAAACATCTATTTGAAGCTAGATTAATTCATTTAAGGCTGATCAGTTTTAATTTGATTAGCTATCATCTATTAAATTGACGTCTCGTGATAATTAGATTCACTAAAAATATAGTATCTCATATACTTCGGACTTATCCTAAAATTAAAATCTTAGATTTTTACAAGATTAACATTTTCTAATTTCTAGTAAAAAACAAAAGTATCTAAATCAAAATTTGATTTCTCCATATCTTTAGAAAATATAATCCTTAGTTTCGTCATTTCTCCAGTATTGTATTCAACTATAATGTTTATACTGCCTCCCACTTAATTGTTATTATAATAACTCTTGCTGTATCCAATAAATTTTAGTCTATTTTTTGATTAATTAAAATTTAAATTAGATAATATTTCACTAAAAAGTAATTAAAAACTTTAATTTTTATGAAAATAACTTTTTAAAATAATTTATTTTATTTTGGTAAAATTATTATTTCAATTATTTTAGAAAAATTTTATTATTTTTTGAAATTTATTTATCAAAATGCTTAATATTTCTTTCTTGCTAAATGTAAAATAGAAATAAGCAATTTTACTTCACCCAATATTTTTTAGTGTCTTTTATATGGGATAAAAAATCTCTTAAGAGCTAAAAAATACTATTGACTATATTTTTTTCTAAGTTCAACTCACTTAAATATTGCTTAAATGATGTTTCTTATTTAGTCCTCTATTCCTCGATTTGTATTAGTATATGTGTGGATATATTTTAACTCTAAAAGTCTAGCCTATTTCTTAATTCAAATAAATTTACTTTCCTTTTAATAATTAATAAAGTATATTAATTAATACTCGATGTTTTATTTTAGTTCATTTATTTGGTTGTTAGGTTAACTTAAAAATTAATTATGCTCATTTTTCGTTTTATTTTTGTTTTAATCCACTAATTTCGATTTTTTTCTTTGTTAAGGAATAGTATCCTCTTGATCTTAATCATTAGCCTATTATATATATAAAACTTAATTAATATACTTCTATTATTATTTATGTAAACATGCATTTATATATATATATATGCATAATTTGATATGAATAGTTTATTATTTTCTAATGAATGACGCTAAATAAAAAATTACTTAAAAAAATTATTTAAGCAGTATCTGCTATGATAAATTTAATGTTTCAAATGATTATTTTTACTTTCTTAGTTTATTGCGTTATATCTTCGTATTCTTCTTTATCAGCTTATTCCTACAACTTTTTAATTGTTGATTTTTTTTTCTAAATCACGCCTACTTTCACAGATCCTTATCTTACACAATTTCCCATGAGAATAGAATGATAATTTATTAAAGGTTTAAAAAATATTAATAATATATTCAGATTAGCTGTATATATTTTATGTTAAATTGATGATAACTGTTTATGAAGTTAGCTATGCGTTTGATTTTCTATTTTATAAATTATTACAACTTATTCAGAAACAATTTAATTAGTATTTCAAGAAAACTTTTTAATAAATTACAAAAAAAGTAGATAATAAATCAACTATAGATATGCTGAAATAAAAAGCATATTATCTAATTACTCAAAAGTGGGGATATAAACTATAAAAATCCTAAAATGCATTTTTATATTGAAAATTAATGCTACCAATCATTTTTTACCATTCATTAATATCGATTAATGAAATTATATTTGATGCTTTCTCAATACAATTTAATTTACATTCAATTTAATTTTTATTACATAAATTAGAGTATTTACAGTTTAAAATAAGAATAATCATAAGTTTTTAAATTATATTAACAATAATTCTTTGAAAAAGGAAGGAGAAGAAAAAATTTTGTAAATTAAACTAAATTAATTAAAATAAGAAGAATGATAAATATAATATGTAATTAATTAGTTATTGTTTTATTTACAGTTTAGCTTTGTAAAAGTTACTTAAAAAATATTGATTGTTATTTCATAAATTCCTAATACGTTAATTGGTATGCTGCTAAGAATGATATGGGAAGAAAATCTAGTTAATTAGTTTGTTTTTTTTTTAGTTTTTTTGTTAATTGATTGGTTATGATATAAATAATGTGTGTATGTGGTAATTTAAAATCTTTCAAAATTATGATGTTTATGATTAGTTGTAATAATAATATTGTTAGTATAGGTTTTAGGAATAAGCGTTATTATTTTTAAATAGGACCTTTAAAATTTATAGGATTATATTTTTAGGAAAGTTATAAACTTTACTTGTATCAGTAAATTAAGAAAAAATAGGAAAACATTTAACAAATCCCCCATATTATATTGAGTTCATCATATATTCATAAATAGAGAGAAAGTCTTAAAGCATATCGAAATACTATCCAGATTTTTTTATCGAAAGAATACGAAGCAAGTAGCTCATAAAGTACACCATCTCTTAATAGAAATCCTTGCTTATATATTTTGAAAGGGTTTTTAAGCAATAAGCTAATCTGAGTCCAATCCCCTAAATTTCTTCATTTTTTAATTCTTAATCTAGGTTTTTGACATAATTCAGCTATTTATTGAGAGGTTCCAATAAAAAGGAATTGTTTTGATTTACATCTGGATAATCATCAACAAAATCCTTTACTTTTTCTACTTCCTGCTTGCCTTTTTTATTTTTGCTTTATTTTTTTTTATTATTTTACTACTAAATATTGTCATCATTTTTATTAGAGTTAATTTAAATTATAGAATCCTCTAAGCTTTCTAAGACTATTTAGCTGCTTAATCCATCCCCTATTTCTTCAGAGCTTAATTATATCTCCTTAACCAAATCATATAAATATGTTGGTTAAAACACATTTAATTCGCTAATTTTTTTCTTATCAACTTTTTATAATTTGAGGTTTCTTTACTATTTTTTAATCTCAGCCAAAGCAAGTTGTTTATTAATACTTTTTTAAATCATTTGTTCCACACTTCCATATGTTCTTCTTATTGCCACTACATTTTTTTTCTTTTTTGGTCTTCCAGGTCCTTTTTTTTATTGCACTTCTTCACTGTTATCTTCTTAATTGTACATTTAAAAAATCTCTTCTTCATTTTATATCTCTTCTTCAGCCCCATTAATTTTTACATTAGAATTCACTTTAGAACCTGTTTTTGTTTTTTCTTTATTGCTGTGCTTTTTGTTTTATTGCTTCCCTATTTACATTTCTTCTTCTTCTTCATCTTCTTCTTAATCTGCCAATTAATCTTTAGTTTTTTCAAATTTCTTCTGCTGTTATTTGTTTTTCAATAGTTTCTTTATCTGATTTTAGTTCACCAATCCTGGCTTAATCAGATGCATATATTTTTCTACATAAATCTCCTTTACTCTTTTAGAGCTGTTTCTTCTTTAATTATACAGCTCTTCTTATTAGTTATCTGAAGTTGTATTTATGCTTTCTTGATCACTTTAGTTTTCTTCAATATCTCCTTCTTCATCATCCTCAATATAGGATTGTGAAGAGGATTATGCTGAATTTTTTTAATCCTGCTTATTTAGTTTTGTTAACTTTTTGTTATTTTTACTGTTAGGTTCTATCTAAATCTTATTTTTTGAAGTTCTGTTTCTTTTTTCATCTTATACCTCAGCTTTCTATTTATTTTATAATTCTTATTTCAAACTTGTAGAACCTGATAAAGACTATTCATCACCATCCTATGAAAGTATCTCTTTTCCTCCTTTATCTTTTCTTATTAAATTTGATTTTCCTTCGCTTTCTGACTATTCTGATTATCCATCTTGCTTTTCCTTCTTACTTTTGGCCTCTATCATAATATTAGCAAAAGTGAATAAAATAAATTTGTTGTTTAATTTATAAAGAATTTAATACAAATTTTTGATTTTTATAACTAAAATGTACCTTGCAATTTTAAAAGTCTTTTTCTTTCTTTATCAGCTAATGCATACAACTTATCCTATCCTAAATTTTCATGCTTTGTTTTTAAATGAGTGTATAAAGCTTAATATGACCCATAAAGCCTACCGCATTTTGGAACTTTGCATTTATACTCTTTAAGGATGTCTATCGCCTTTCTTCTATATATTTTTTTCCTACCATTCTCATCTCTTTCTGTTTCACTCTAATTATCTTCTTCTATGCTATTTTGTTCATCTATTTAATTGCTACTTTAATTAGAGTTTTCTTAGTTACCAGAATCTTCATTTTATGAATCTTCTACTTGTTCTGATTCCTCATCATTATCATCCGCACCTTCACTCTATATTTACTCAGAATTATCAGATTCTGTTTGCATTTCATTCTATTCCATAGACTATTCCTCTTCCTCTTTGGCACTTTTACTACTATCTGATTCAGCAAGAGAATTATTTGAAGATAACTATTCAGAATCTTCTTAATCACTTTCATCATTATCATTCTATTCACTACTATTGCTAGTTATTTCATGGCTTAAGCTTTCTTCATTTTATTCTAACTAAGAAGAAACCTCTGATTACGCTACGCTGTCCACCTCTTCAGAAACAGAATGGCTTGTTTGAGATTGATTGCTGTTTTCTAAGTCATGATATCTACCAGCTTACTATGAATCAGATACTTCTTAGTCATGCTCTGAAGGATAATATTCTTCAGAATTATTTCTATTGGATCTAGCTGATTTTTTTTTTTAAATTTTTTTTCTGGGCATCTTCTTGTCTTGCTGCTCTTTCTAATTAGCCTTTATCTTATTTTTAAGATTCGCTTTTGATTTTAAAACCTTTTGTTTTAAAATATTTGTTTTCTTGGCTTTACTTGGTGAATTATTTGAAACCTTTTTCTTCATTATTTAATTTTCTGTGTTTCAATAATTAATCTCTTTATTAGCGCTTAGGGAATATTTTTTAAAAAGTAATTAAGTATATATGTAAATATATATATATATATCTTATTAATTAGCAAATAACTATTATCAAATATATTGAAATCCATTTGTTTTGATATTATTCTTATTCAAAAATCCTACAATCTTAATTTTAAGGGAAAGGTATTAGCTTATTCTTCTTTAAATTTAAATTGTTAACTAATTGACTGAAAAATTTATTTTCTTAAATTAATTTTACCAGCCAAACACAGCCAACCAGACTTAAAGGAAAATTAATTTTTTCCTTGCAAATTCAATGAAATTCTTTAATAATTTTTAATTTAAATATTCAATTTTTTTTGCAAATAAATAAAAACTAAAAATAAAGATGAATTTGAATTTTTTTATATAAAAATAGCCAAATTTAACTCTGCTTGACATAAAAAATAAAGTGCAAACTCTAAGTTATATTACTATATATAATAAAATTATTTATTTGAATGCTTGTATGTTTATTTATTTGGGTTTTAGATTATGTTATAAATATTTTGTTTTATAAAGTGTTTATTTATTTATTTAATTATTTATTTATTTATTTTTGAGTAGCGTTGTTTATATTTATAATTGAAGTTATTAGTAAATCTATTATTATTTTTTTATTAAGTTGTTTTATTGATTATTTGCTTGTTTGTTTACTCATGGATATTTTTCTTCAAGACCCTTAAAAAAAGGGTGTTATAATGCTTCATCAGCAGATATTCTATTTTCTGGAAGATATTGCAAGCATTTTGTTATTAAATCCATTAAGTTGTCTATATCCTTTATATAAAAGAACATTTTTCTAAGATTTTAGGGCTCATAAGTCTAAAATTCATCAAATATTTTCTTATCAAAAGGTACTCTTTCAGAAAATTTTTAAAATTCTTCCTTTGTGGGAGATCCAAGTACCTTAAATATAGAGAAAAGTTAGTCTCCTTCTGTTTTTCCTTAGAACAAAGGGCTTGTGGTAACTAGTTCTCCTAAGATACATCCAAAAGCTAATTAAAAGAAAAAGAATATTTTAAATATATGTATGATAGTATGAATTAAGTAATTTACACCACATATCAATTTTTTAATTATATTTTGTTATGCATAGAATTAATTCAGGAGCTCTGTAATAACGAGAGACTATGTAAGGAGTATTTTTTCCCTTTTCATCTATGTACTTAGAGCCACCTTTATTGGTCATTAAAATAATTATTTAATTTTTCATTCATTTTATAAATTTATTATACCAAAATCACATATTTTCACTTTGCCATCGTCATTCAAAAGTATATTGTCTCTTTTAATTATATTAAAAACCTTGCTTTCTTATGCTAAATAAATAAATAATCTTACGGTTTTAAGTCACGATGAGCTATGCCTTTCGAGTGAATATATTGCAAACCTTTAAGAATTTGGTAGGCATATTCCTAAAAATTAATTTTAATTGTAAGTAATTAATCATTTCCTTTATAAAAATATTATAAATTAATAACTTCATACCTTTACAGTCTATTCTGCTATAACTTTTTTGCTTTTATTGAATTTAGAAATGTGATCTTCCAAATTATTTTCCATATATTCAAATACAATATTTTGGATTAGCTTATTATCATCAGTTTTAGAATAGTACAAATCCTTTTTATTAAAATAAAATATTTGGGTTTGATACTTAATGAAATTTTAGCTTAAGGTTTTAATAAATTAATTCAAATCAATTTTACAATCATTTTCACTACATAATCGCAATCCTTTATGTCAAGAAGAATTTCATATTCTCTGCTTAATTTTTTGCCAACTTTTTAAATACGCTTTAAAGCAACAGTTCTTTGGTTGTTATTGTCATATGCTTCAAAAACATATCCTATAGAAATAATTTCATAAAACGAATATGTTAATTTCTTTATCTTCAATATACATTAAGTAGCAAGCAGAATTTAATATTAATAATAGGAATCCATTAAAAAAATTTTCTAAATAATCAATTATTAAAATTTTTAGTTTGCTCGCTGGCTTAAAGGCTTTAAAATATTGATTACCAAAAGAACCGGAACCTATAACTCTCTTTATTTCATAATTAGGTAGTGGAATCATTTTATCTAATTTTAGTAAAAGGAATACTTCTATGAATTATTTGTTTTTATAATTTAATAATTATGCAATATTCTTTGTCTCTTTGTATATAATAAATTAAATTTGAGGGAATTATTTTTTGCTACTAGCAAGCAAGCCTTAGCAAATTAATTAATAATTGTATTATACTGAAATTTATCAAAATTTTTTGTAGAAAAAAATTATAAAATCAAAATTGTTTGCCAATTTGAAATTTAAATTTTCCACCATTTTTAAATTTTTAATTTTAAAAAAAAACTGAATTGGAGGAAAATATGCTCAAACGCGCTACAAATCATAATAAAAACAAAGTTAATAAGTTAAAGTAAATATTTTTAAAAAAATAGATTTTAGATAAATATTATAAGTGAAATTTACTATATTAGATTAATGCTGCTACTTTTAAACCTTCTATTTTAATTTTTATTTATTTCTTAAATTGTTTGCTAAGAACGAATTTAAATCAAATTTCTTAAAAAAACAATATAAAAAATTATTAAAGAAAAAATATAAAAAAACTAATTTCCTCTTGAAAGAAAAAGTAAAGTATAAATAATAAGTTTTTAAAGCAGCGGTATGATGAAATATTTCTATTAGCTCAATAAATTGATTATTGTGTCGTCAGCTATTAGAATAAATGCAAATAGCCTTACTAAAAATTTTTAATCAACCATAAAATATACCCATAATTTATACTTTACTTATCTTATCATGAATGGATTAGATGGATAATTTTGATAATCCATCATAAAAGTTTTATCAAATTTAAACCTTACCACCTTTTTTAAAGATGAAAAATTCATCTAACTTTAATAAATAATATATTAATAAATATAATTAGTATTTTTTAAACATAAATAGCTGCTAATTAGATGAGCAAAGATCGAATCCTAGATGAGCACATAATATTTAAATTATAAAAAAACAAATAAATAAAATATATAAAAATAAAAAATATTGATAAATAAAAAAAATAAATAAAAATGAATAAATATAAATTAAATAAAAAAGATTAAATAAATATCAAATAAAATATTAAATTTAAATTAAAAGAAAAAAGCATTTCATCAAAAAACCAAAAACTACAGAAATTTTATTTTTCAAATTACAAAAATTGAATATTTTGCTTATTTTTAATTTTGAAATTTTTTTAATATTTTGAAATTTAATTATTCTGTGATTATCTATCTTTCTGATCTTAACTTTTTAAGACGCTTTAATATTTAAGATCAGAAAAACAAATAACTAATTTATAGACATTTATAATAAATTATGTTAACTTAATTTTTAAAATGATTTGATTGTCATTTTAAGTTAAATTTTAAATTTATTTAATCTAAAAAAAATAATTTCTAAAATTAAAAATTCAATTTATTTTATCTTTTAAAAATTGTAAAATTATTAGTTTTAGAACAATTTTCAATTAAAAATTTTAAATTAAATTATAATTTTATAATATTTGTGGGAATTTAACAAGGAATTTACTTTTACGCTTAAATGATGAATTTATAATTCATTTAATATTTTACATTTATCTTTTTTTGTATGAATTATTTCAACTTAAAAAATATTAAATCAATTAGCACCTTATAATATTCTAAGAATTATTTATAGTCAAAATAATTATTAATAATTACATAATTTATATGCTCAAATATATAGTAATGAGTTTTTTTGATCTTAAGAGATATTTGAAAACAGCATAAAAGCCTTTATACAGCTTTGGAGGTTTATCATCATAACCAAAGAATTAAACAAAAATTGGATAAACTTAGGTATCTATTGTTTAAAATGATTTAACACTCGAAGAAGTAGAGGCGATAGGTATTTAAAGAATAAGTTAAAATATGATTGATTGTTATTTATTAAAATATAAAGTAAATGCAGCTAATTCATTTTTATCTCATGGAGGAGGAGTTGCAGGAGCAATTAGCAGAAAAGGAGGAAAGTAATTAGAAATTATTTTTAAAATTGAGCAAATTTCATTTCTAAACAATAAATAGAATTATTCAATAGTAGAGTGATGAGATAATCAAAAAAAGAAATAAAAGTAATTTGAAGTTTATTGTCTTCTATTTTATTTAGATTTCTAATATGCTAATATTGCTACTTTAAATTTGAAGTTAAAAATGGAGATTCAGTAACTACTGATGCAGGAAAGCTTCCTTGTAAAAAAGTTATTCATACTGTAGGCCCTATATGGGAAGATGTATTTAATATTTTAAAGGATTTTTTTTAATGGATTAGTTAATATAATTAAGGGAAATAGTAATGAAAAAGAAGAACTAGCTAGATGTATGAAGACCATGTAAATTAATAGATTTTTCATTTAATTAAATTAAGATTTTTATTTCCAAACATAAAAGATTAGAAGAAGCTTAGAAATATGAATTAAAAACTTTATCTATACCAGCTATATCTTCTGGTATATTTGGATTTCCTAAAGATTTATGTGCCAAAATACTGCTATCAGAAACTTAAAAGTATATGAGATTTTCACCTAATTTAACCTTACCTTTACTTTATAAAATAGTCTACTGAAATCATAATACTCTGATTATTTTAAGGAAATAAGATTTTGTAACTTTGACAATGAAACTGTATTAGAATAAAGCTTATCAATCAGATTAATATAAAATTTTATAAAAAGGTTCAGGTATTTATTCAAGAGTTTGAAAATCAATTTGAGAAGAAGGAAAAAGAAGAAGAAGAAGAAGAATAAAAATAAGAGGATTTAAAAGAATAAGAGAAACCAACTATCTTAAATTAGGATGCTTCAAAAATTTCAAATTTAACAGGCAATAATGAAGGATAAGCTTAAGACTAAGAGAAAAATGAAGCAGATATTAAAGAAATAACAAAAAGCTAAAATGAAGATAGCGAGAGTTAAAAATTAGGAAGTACTGAAAATCTATAATAAAAAGAAATTCCCAACATACAAACTGAAGTAAGAAAATTAGTTAATATTAAAAGTGGCTAGATAAATTTTATTATAATTTATTTTACAATAATTAAGCAAAAAGAAAATTATAATGTAAAAAATAGAGAATTAGGAAGAATAAAAAATTCAAAATCACCTAAAAATAAATACAAAATTTAAAAGCAAAATAAAAAGAAATAAGCAAAAATTATGATTGTATTTTAAAATTAGTTTTTTTTTTTTACACCTTTATTGTTTATCTTATTATTATTTTTACTTTATATTATGAGAAATAAACAATAAATATAAAAATGGTTCGTTAAAATTATAATATAATTATATTTTTTAAGCAAAAAAAGTAGCTAGTTGAAGAAGATACTCTAGAAGATGCTCAAGCAAAATTAAATAATTCAGATAAAAAAGTACCTTAAGAAAATAACAACTCAAAAACATCTTGCTATGTTAAATAAAATTTAGGAGATTCTGCTATAGATTTTAAATCCCAAGAATAATCAGAAAAAACAGGTTAAGAAAGTTAGGTAAAATAATAGATTTATCAAAAATTTTTTATAAATAAGAAATTTATTACTGATTTTACATAGAATTGATGCATTTATTTAATTCTTAAATCAAATTTCTTTAAAATAATTTACAAGTAATTTATTCATTGATTAAATGTTTAAAAACTAAATTGCTAAGCTAACCAAACATTTTTCTTTTTTTTATAATTTTAAATCATAAAAATTAATTTTAATTTATTTAAATTAATTAAAAGAGTGGTGAAGCTTAATTGAATCAATAAGTGAAACTTTGAAGAAAACTTTTGATATAAATTATAAAATAAATGAATGAAAATGGATACCGAAATAGCTAAATTAAGTTATTTCTATTTATATTCGTAGTATTTTAATTTAAATTGTAAATTTTAATCATAAATTTACACAAAATCTTTACACTATTCTAGCAAAGCAGTAACTAATTACGGTTATTTTATTCTTATTTTACAATTATATCTTACTTTTAAAGATATTTTTAATAAAATTTAAAATATTTTATAAGGTTAGTTTTTTATTTGAGTAAGTTGATTATAGTGATTTCAAAAATTAAAATAATTAAATTTTGAAAAGCATTTGTAATAAAGTTAATCAATGATTTAAAATATATAAACAAAAATAGAAATTATAACTTGCACAAAAATAGCTAATTTCATAAATTGCTTTATTCGAATTAACTTAATTTTTCATAGTATAATTTAAAGTTAAATGTAGTGTTTTTTTGCTTGTTCCATACTAATGAATTGAAGTCTTTCAATTTTTCTATTCTATAGCAAAGACCACTTATGTGATTATTGTTTTTATATTTCTACTTTACTTTTAAAGAGATTAACTCAACTTCCATTTGCTTTAAATTTACTTACAACCTAGTTTTCAATGTTTCTTCAAATAATTTACTGCCGTCTGAGGTATTAGTGTTAAATAGTAGTTTATAATCTGGGTCATTATCAAATAATTGTTCAGGAAAATCTTTTTTTAAATCATCAATATACTTTTTCTTTATGTATTCTGTTTCTTTAAAGTCTTTTGATATTTGATCAAAAATTTTTAACACATTTAATTCAATACTTCTTTTGTTCGCTATCTCTTTGCTTTTTTTTATAGCTAAAAATGAGTATTGTAGGACACATACCAAGAATTCTATAACTTTTTCATTCTCAAGGTTATATTTCAAGTATATATCGTCTTTTGTAAACTCATAAAATAATTCCTTAAAAGCCATAGATAGATTCCTTATCTAAATTGCCTCTTCACCCTCAATTAAACTATCAGCTAAATGGTCATATCCTTATATATTTTACTTTATTTGGTCTGTTAAGCTTTAAATATTCAAAAACTCATTTTATTAAGCTTACCAAGTAAGTAAAGTTTAAGTATTTGGAACCTATTGATTTTACTGTTACTGTTGCTGCTACTGCTGGGCCATATTATTCTGGTTTTACCTCTAATATTGTATTACATTATTTTAGGAGGAGATTTGCTGTTGACTATTTTATGCTTATTATTACTATTATTAAAATTAATATTAATTAGTTATTATTTGTTAACCTATTAGCTAACTTTGTTTTTATATTTAATTTACTGGTCCCTACTAATTAAGAGTTTGCATTTATTGCTGCTTAAATTAATCTTAATAATTATTTTAGCTATTAAAGGGCATATAATTTTATTGGTAATTCATTTAATTGAGTTACCCTTAAATAGGTTAATTTTACGGATATGCTTGTGAAATATTTTACTAGGGGATAGATATTTATTATGCTGGATTATTATAATTAGGATAATTCTAATACTAAATAAACTATTAATTTTAAAAGGATTAGAAATTTTTTTAATTATTTTATAAGAAGTTTTATTATGGATTGGATGTTGCTTACTAAGTGCTGACTAATTGATTATTCATTTAGTTTCCAACAATCATGGTATTTAATGTATTTATTTGCTAGCTAACATTATTATTTTAAAAAAACTAACTAGATATTTAGTTATTTGGCTGAGTTTGCATCCTTGCTTATATAGCTAGAAGCTATTGTTATAATTAAGGCCAAGTTATTCTTTCATTAGGATTCTGATTACACATTTGAATAAATAGTTAAACTAACTATGTATCATTTCGTAAAGCTTCATTGTACTATCTTAATTCATACAAAAAATAACCTAAACTATACATATCTGCTGCATTAGAACCTATAATTTGTGGTTATTGTTATATTTCTGGTGCAATATAATAGGGCAACATAGGCTTTTAGCTTTAATTTTAGGAGTTTATTTAGCTATTATGCTGACTTACTATTTATCGATATGCCTAAATTAATTCTGGAGATGCCCAAGCATCTCTAAAACAAATTTTAATTTGATCGCTTTCTAAAGAATTAATAAGGAGTATGTTTTCATAATTAAGGCAGTTGTGAGATTTTAAAAAAGCATATTCACCAAATGTATTAAGATAAGCTTCTACAATTTTTAATAATAGCTGCACAACATTGTAAATAGATTAAAATTTTTTATTCAAGAACGCTTCTAAAAGATTGCATTCATATTTATGACAAGCAATGTAGCAGAATTTCTTTGCTTAATAGATTTTTTCTAAATTGAGAAGATTCAAATTAGATTACTCACTTAAGAGCTAAAAAACTAAAAGTATATAATTTATGAAGTCTTAATAATTTTGATTCACATTTGAAATTTTAATCATGAGAAATTTTTCATCTGTCATTTTATAAACAGAATAGATCTAATTGGAGTACTTTAACTGGTTTTTAATGTAGGTGTACTCTTTTATAGTCTTTGTTTTATTCATTTTATCTATTTACTTACTCTCTATTTAATTGTTCTCTTATTATTCCTTTAATATTACTATTTTAAAATTCTAAAAAATGATTTTCCTTGGTATGTCTGCCTCTTTATACTTTTTGTGATTTTATGGTTATTCGCTATTTATTTAGTCAATATCTAAAAACTAATTTACTTCCTTATCTATTAATTAATAAATTTCAAAAATATTCTAAAATTATTTACAAACTAAGTTTTGCAAATTTTCTTTTTGTCATTTTATTAATAAGAGAAATTTACTAAAATAAAGATATCTGTCACTCAGATATTTATGCTGCATATTTGTTTCTTCATATAAAATGAGTAATTCTCTAGATAAATAAATAAAGAAAGAAAACTTTATTTTAAATGTAGAAAATAAAATTCTAAAAAATTGGTTGAAATAAAAAATTTCTATTTGAATATAAATATCCTAAATTCAATCGAATGTTTCTTTTTACTTAGATTGTTCAATTTACTAATTACTTATAAGACTTGCAAAAAAATATTTATTATTTGTATTTATTTATTAGTTTATTTGTTTGCTTGATAGCAAGTTTTCTTGCTTTTTTGATAGTGAATATTAGGAAATGTATGTATGACTATAAAATTAAAACGAATAAAAATTAATAAATAAAATTCATCAAAAATAAAAATAGTAGAAGGTAACTCAAATAAATTTCTAAAGGTCAATAATTAATTAATAAATAAATATTGAAACATTAAGAATAACAAGTATATAAATAAATTAAAAATAGGCCTTAAAAAATGTCACAAACCGAAAATATCCTCAGCAAGAAGCAAAATACAAGTTAAGAAGGTATAGACCATAGTAAATTTTACGAATGGTCTAAGCAATTCCAGTACATTTCTTCATATCAATCTAACAGCTCAAATGTATTTAATTTAAATTTCATATTTATTTTTGTTTAATATCAACATCAATATATTTATTTATACTAGAAACCCAATGAGCTTAGAAGTGATGCAATTTAAGGATACAAAGGATTCATTCCTTAAATATAATCAAATAATATGTTTGGATAAACATTTAGCAGATCTGCTAGATAAGTGCTAGCTTCAAACATATCTAACAATCCTTTTAAACTAAGTTCTACTGGACACAATAGTCTTCGCCATAGTAATTAATCTTATTAAATTATATAAAATATTATAGAAGTTATAGAAAATAGCATATCCTCATAATACAATTTCAAAATATTGAATTAAATACAATATCAAAATTATTTTATAATAGACTATGCAGATTAAAGCCTCAATGCCTTTACACATAAATTTGGAGCAACTACAATCTAAAAAAATCACCCTTCTTTGGAGGTATTTATTATAATTTAATAAAAACTTGTAAAATAATCACACAAATATTATTAAATTAGAGCAATCTAAAATAATCTCTTTACAAAGAATAATTCTCAAAGCCTGTTTTTAGCAATGAAAGCAATTAAGATTTTAATGCAGATGACTTGAATGGTAATAATAACCTCTCTAAGAAAACGCTTCTATCAGGATTTATGAAAAATAATTCAATAGTTGGATTTAAAGAGTGTCTCGATTCCCAATTACAATTAAAGGACTGTAATTATTTGATACATAAAACAATAAATATATTTATTAATTTGTTATTGCATTTATTTAGCTAAAACCGAATACAACGATAAGTTTTAATCGAAAAATAGAATCCATAGAGATACTTCTATATTCCACATCAGAAATAAAAGTCAAATCATCATTCCTGCTTGAGCTCCCAAATTTTATATATTTTAATTTAAGTATATTTATCATTCACTTATAAATAATAAATTCTAACTAAATTCCAGTATATTTATTCCCTATAACACGACATATAATAATGCATGTATATAATTTAAGTATACTTTAGGATCAAAAATATAACTTTTATTTGATTAAATAAATGGTTTTATATCTTTACTGGTTAATTTATTCAAAAATATTTTGTGTTTATGAATTCCTTTTATATAGCATAAAATAATTATTTTAAGGATTAAAATACTAAAAATAATCATAAATTTAACTCTTATTGAATTAAATAAAAATTAAAAATCTTTATTTTACTAATTATTTATTCAAATAACTGTTGGAGTTAAAAATTTATTTCATATAAAAGAGTTCTTTAAAATATTTAAATATTAATAATAATCACATTAATTTAATTAAGTAATCGCGCTCATAAAAAATATTAATTAATTATTTATTTTTGAATAAAATAATTAATATATTTTAACATACACATCTGTGATAAAATCCTAAACGTTCTGAACTCTATTAAATAACTTCCCCTCAAGACTTGAAAAAACCTTTATCTTATAAATTATATTGTAGAATTTATGTTGTATATATCTTCTGTCGTCGATTAAATAAATAAATAAATAAATTTTAAAATACTTTAAAATAGCTTAATTAATTTTTTTTCAATCAAATAAGATAAAGAATATTTTTTTAGAAATTCTAATTTATTTATAAATGATAAATTCAAATTCTAATGTTTGATTTTCTACATATTATAGTATGATGGCTTTGAACAAATAATATATAAATCTATTCATAATTATATTTGTTTTTTAAATACTAGGATAATTTACTGTATTTGCTAAAATAATAATTTTAGATATAATAAATAAATTATGTATTAACTTAAAATGTAAATTTTTTTCAACTATTTTAATTTAAGCTAATTACTATAAAAATTTAAAGATGTTATTTGAAAAAATTCAAAGAAATTTGCTGCCTTGTTGAAAGTGATCACTGAGATCAATATTTTCATTGTACTTATATTTTTTAATCCTCATTGAATTAGGACTTCCTTCTCTACTATTAACTGTCTAAAACTCACTTAAGACACCTCTGTTTGTTTTTATTGGCAAAACTTTTATCCTGCAGCCTCCTGGACTTCCTGCTCTACTCCCCTTAGACTTAAGAGAAGCTCTGCTATCACCTTTTAAATAATAGGTTATTTTTTTTAAATGGGTAAGTTTTTTAAAAAAATAATTACTATTTATTTATTAATCTGGAATACTATAGGAATCACTATCTGCTGTATTCGTATTCTGTAGGTTATAAAAAGTTTATAATTGCTTATTAAAAGAAGAATTCGTTAGGATAGTTGTTTAGTTGTTGTTTGACATATTTAAATTTTAATTAGCTATCTAAAGATTACTATAATTCTACTTCTTAGAACTATCTCTCTGGTTTAGACTGGAATTTTAACTATTTTTTAAACTGCTATTTAATTAACTAGAGTTGTAATTATTGTATTCTATAACTCTTGCGAATTTAAAACTATTATTTTATTTTATCCTAATAGAATTTGGAGAAGAGCTTGAATACTTTACTCTTTAAGATGTAGGACTATTACTTATATTTACAATTTAGCTATTCTTATTTTCATTTTCTTCTTTTAAATTCATCTAAATACCTTACTTATTTACTTACTATTTATATTTGTATTTTTCTGTTTCTGAATATTTTCTTTTTGTTTATTATATTTATTCTACCAAATTTTAGCTAAAATTACTTCTAACTGTATTTTCACTAGAGTGCTGATTACGAGAAGATTAAAAGTAAGCAGTGTTGTTATTTGAGTCTTGGGAATTAAACTTTTATCCAAATTTAGCAGTTTCATTAAATATTTACTCTTTTATAAAATTAAAAATAAAATCAATATAATTAAATTATTCAAATTGTAAATTTTTGAAAATTTAAAGCAGCAATTTGCTTAATTAACAATAATTAATTTTATTTACACATTTCATCTTTAATAACATCTGCAAACAGTTAGTTTTTGTATTTAGGAGTATTCTCATATTCGTTTTGATTGCAAAATTTGAGTTCATCAACATAATTTTCATCAGCATAATTAAAAGCATTATTAAGTTTTATTTGCTGGTAATATTAATTTGGATTATTTCTACTTTTTAAAAGACTGCTGCTTCTACTTTTAATTAGTGGATTTGTTTTAATATTTCTATTGTAAATAGTATTGTTAACAAGTGAAACTTTATTTTCTTTAATATTTGGTGTATTAAAATATATTTCTTTGCTAGTTTAATTAAATAAATTATTTTAATACAAATATCTACAATTTCTAAATAAATAAATAAAATTCTTGTTAAATCTTAACTTACTTATCTTTTTTTTGAGGCTAAATTGACATAACTTAAAAATGGTCTTCGTTCTATGTTTGATTATTCGACAATTTTAACTAAATTTATATTTTAATTTGAAGTTAATAATGAATTTAGAAGCAAGAATTCTGTTACTTACTTTATTTTATAGTAAGGATTTATCCATTTTTTACTGATTCTAATGTTACTATTCAATTTTTTTATCTTGGAAAAAACTATTCTATTATTCAATTGGTTAGATTTAAGCTTTTTTTTACTTCATACTAGGTTTTTATGAAGCTGATTCTTAAAAATTTTGAGAATCACTATTACTTATCTTCATTTAATATTAGTTTATTGTCAATTTTTTGTCTTTATTGTGTTAATTCGATTAGCCAAATTTTTTATTCACTTTATAGAGATTAACATTTTTGAATAGATTATCTGATTGTTTTATACTAATATGTAGTTAATCATGCTGGCCCTCTAATTGTAAAAGTTTGATTCCTTTATTATAGGAAAATGAAAATTTAGATTACAAATGTACGTAATATCAATTTTATTCTAAATATTACCATTGCTAAATAAATTTTGCGATTCAATCATAGTCCTAAATTTAATTTTAAGAAAGCCTGTAGTTTACTTTCTTAACTTAATTATCAAATTAAAAGTAGAAGAAAAAAAAAATAAAAGCTTTGGTTTTCACTTTTTTTAAAGGTAAAGGGATTTGCATAAATTAATTATAAAAACTTTAAGTGTTTGTGCTAATCATTTAATTTGACATAGTTATATGTTAACTGACTTCTTTCATTTAATGTAGAATTAAATAGCTAAATAGATTGAATTTATTTTATAAATGGTATAATTGGCTAATATTACATTAAAATAAATATGATTATGAATTTCAAGTTATGGTAAAAGAAGTATTTTAGAAATCGTTTTTTAAGAGATTTAATTTTAACATAATCCAAATTTAGATATTTAATTAGTAATAATTGACAAAAAATACACTTAACCTTTTTACCAAATAAAAGAAAAATTATTCACGTGAGTTACTGCGCAAATATCTAATGTAATCCTCCTTAATATTCAAATTTATATTAATAAAAAAATTTATTTAAGATCAATTTTTGAAAAAAAATAAGTAAATAAATAATTTGATATTTCTGATTTAATTAATTTCTAATTAAGTTATTTCAAAAAATATTATTTAGGGATATAAGCAATTGTAATATTTTAAATGTTGTATATAAATAAAATTCTATTTAGGTAGATAGTTTTTCTCTAAAAAGTAGTTAGTTTCATTTCTTTCTTCATACTTTTAATTTAACAATTTAGCTTCCATTTAAAGAAAAAAACTTAGTTCTAATCGCATTTTATTTTTCAGGTAGTTGCTAAAATAGAATTTTTTTTATATAAATAATAAAATCTTTAAAAAATAAGGTAAAAATTGAGATTTACTACTTTTTATAGCAATTTATCAATAATGAAAAAGTAAAAAAACTTAGGGAAAAAGGAATTAATCAACTTTACACAACTTATATTAATGAATAAATAATTTATTCTTGGTAAAATTTTGTTTCAAAAATTTTAAACAGGGTTTTTTTGTTTGTTTGCTATTGTTTTCAAGCTTATTAAAATGAAACATAAAATAGATAATTAAATTAATATACAATCAAACATAGTCTTTTAATGATAGTGATGCAATTCTTTATATTCATTCAATAAAACAACCTTCTATATAAAATTAATATTACTTGATAGAATTCATTTGCTTCTATTAATATGCGCATATTATATACAGATATAATATATTCTGGATATTGATATTTCTCCACTACTAAGAAATCCAAGCATAAAATAAGCTCTTGTTTGTGAAAATTATAAAAAATTAATAGCTTTTAGATATTTAATAATAAACTAAATAATAGTTATATAAGCATACAATTTTTAGAATAAAGCGGACGTATTGCTTCTATCACAAAAACATTTAAATATAGCAATAGCCATTAAAAAGCTAACAAGGCAAATCATATTAAACTAATATATTTTGCATAATCTCACCAATAACATTTGGAGAATTTTTATTTAACGATTCAATTTAATAAATAATCATAATTAAAATGGGTTGCGCTAATGTGAGAGGTGTTTAAAGTCCTTCAAAGTAAGGCAATAAAGTTGTTCCTTTCGATGAGAAACCAGTTGTTTCCGTAGCTAAGGAAGATCCTCAAACTAATAATAATCATGCTACATAGAACACTCATACTTAAGAATTAAAAAAAGAGCAGTAAGCTGATTAGAAGAAGCATTACTTACCAAACCAAGTAATAAATTAAAAAAATAAAGAAATTATTTAAATATGATAAAAATGAAAGTAAAACTAATTTTGTTTTGAATAAAAGAAAAAAAGAGTTAAAGAAACTGTTACTATGAAATAAGCTACAGATGAAGAGGTATTTATTTTAATTACTTTTATTTTTTTTTCGTCTTAATAAATATAAATGGATTCTTTAAGAGGTACTATTCACAGTTTAATTAAATGAATATATATTTGTTTAATTGAATTTTAAGCCTCAAAAAGTTGTGTATATTTTTTAAATGCATTATAGATATTTTTTATTCATTCTCCTAAAGTTAACTCACTAACTAAAATTGAGAGTTAGTTATCATTATTATAATATTTATAATCAATTATTAAAATATTTTTATAGGGAAATAAAATGATTAATAATTATGTTTTCCTTGATACCTTGGGTAGAGGATCATTTGGTAAAGTTAAGCTAGCTGTTAATAGAGGCGATACCAAATAAACTAAGTTTGCTATTAAAATTTTTAAAAAGAGTTTTCTTAAAAGAAAGCGTGAATATTATCGTGATAGTGGTGGAGGTAATTTAATTTTAACAAAATCTCCTCTCTTTTCATTTATTTTATTATTTGAATAAGTAAAATTTGAAAATATTTTAACTAAAAATTAGTTATCAAATCAATTTATATTTTAACTTATAAAATACTAAATTAATGATTTTTCAAGAATTATTTAGAAATCTTGAAAAGATTTAAATTTTTCTTAATTTTCTTAATTTAAAAAATACGATTTTTAGAAGAAAAATGTTTTAGTTTAAAATATTTATTTTTTAAGCTTTTAAAATAATCGAATTTTACTTTAACTTAAAATATAAAATATAAAATAGCTATGAAATACAAAGATGCTCTTGATAATGTCAAAAAAGAAATTGCTATCATGAAAAAGCTACGTCATGCTAATGTTATTAGATTATATGAAGTTATAGAAAACCCTGACAATGATAAACTTTACATGGGTATTTAATTCTTTTATTTTCATTTCATTTATATATTAAAAGTAATTGATCATTTCTAAGAGTTGATGTATTATTTACACTTGAAAAATCAACTCATTAAAAGCTTGAAATAATTTTTA
Source organism: Tetrahymena malaccensis 436 (assembly GCA_000231845.2). Lineage (NCBI taxonomy): Eukaryota > Ciliophora > Oligohymenophorea > Hymenostomatida > Tetrahymenidae > Tetrahymena > Tetrahymena malaccensis. The sequence continues at coordinate 62,274 of JH720129.1, read as the reverse complement.
TTAATCCATAAACTAAACTGAGAATTTCAGTTAGCTTTTCATTAATCAGCAAAAATTATAGTCTATCTAAACACATAAAATCATTTCTAATAACTTTTGATATACCTATTCCGAGTTATAAAAATAAATTTAATAAATTTTTTATTCATTAATTAACGAAAGCAAAATTAATTATTTTTCAATTTTGATAAATATCTAAACTCAATCTTTTTAATTTTGTTTTTAGTTATTGATTATGCTTAAGGAGGCTAATTGATAGAATGGGATGATGATGAAGAGAAATTTTTCTTCTGCAACTAAAACTAAAATGAAGCTTACACTGAAGATTATTTAAGAGAACTATTTAGAGGATGTATTAAAGGCCTAAGCTATTGTAAATATAAATAATTTTATTAAATAGAAACATCTAACAAACTTATAAATTAGTACATAACAATGGTATCATTCATAGAGATATTAAACCTCAAAATATTCTTCTTGATTCCGATGGTAGACCAAAATTAGCAGATTTTGGTGTTTCAACTATTAGCGAAACTGAAACTGTATCTGGTAATGAAGGAACTTACTATTTTATGCCTCCAGAGGCATTGAGCAAAGAAAATAGTAAAGAAGGATATAATGGAAAGAAAGCAGATGTCTGGTCTTTAGGTGTTACTTTCTTTTGTTTTACATTCCTAGAAATACCTTTTTCGGGATCTAATCTCTAAGAAATATTTGAAGTCATTAAATAGAAAGAGTAATTTAAAATTTTTAAATATGCAAGCTATAAAAAAATATAATTTTAAAGATTAGCTTTTCCTTCTCACAGAGAATGCAGCGATGGATTAAAAGCTTTATTTTAAAAAATGATCGAAAAGGATCCAACAAAAAGAATTACTTTATCTCAGTTGAGTGAAGATGCATGGCTAAACTAAAATGCTAAGAAAAGTCTTAAAGAGGAAATGTATAGTTTTATATAAATAATAAGTAATAGAATCAATCTTTATTTTTATAAAAATAGTGAAGAAGGTAATGTACTAGCTTAGGTTAATGAAGAAGACGTTGAAAATGCTGTATAAATATCTACAGTGGTCAAAATAGTAATTTAATTTATAATAAAATTTATTTAATTAATATTTTAAAATTCAAGAAAACATGGCTTGCAAGATGGAAAGAGAATCATAACGGGAAAGGTAGTATGGAGTTAAAGCAATAAAATAGTGGAATAAAAACAACTATAAAACCATCGAATAGTAATAATTCTCACGAATGAAAGAATAATCAGCAAGAATTAGAGTGTTAAAACCAATTAATTTCTTTAACAAATAAATAAATTACTTAATTATTAATCACATAAAAAATAATCTATATCAAACAATATTAAAATAAAGCTCATAATAAAATAAATATCAATCAAACAAGTCCTTCATTAATTTATTTACAATAATACTTTACTTAAAAACCTTAATAAAAATAATTTGAGTTCATCCTATCTTATGTAATCAGACAAAAAAAACTGCTAATACACAAACAAATAAAAAACATATACCTGGTTTTTAGATTTCTCACTATAATTTAGCTATAAAATAATAATTAAAAGAATATCAAGTAACGATTGCTTTGAGTTGTGGATTAATCTATCTATCAATCCATGCTTTTTTTTCTATCAACAATATAAGGCTTATTAATCGTATCTAAAAATAAAAATCTGAATTTACTTATTTTTATAAAATGAATTTACTTTCTACTGACACTACAACAAAATAGATATTAGAAGTTTATATTATACTTTTTATAAATTAATTTGCACTTTTCCATACAAAATACATATTGTTCTGATTACTTTTCGATTTTATTTTTACTATCCATATTTATTTATACTATTAAAATAAATAAATAAATTAATTAATTAAAATTTTATTTTAGATTTAAGAAAATAATTTTATTTTAAAAATGTTTTTATAAAATTAGAGATAAGTTAATTTAAATATTTTTAAATGGATAGCTTAGTTAGGTATAAGGTGAGAAAATTATTTTATAAATTATTTGTTGATTGTTATTGATCATTCTTAAGCATGTAGGTAGGCTAATATATTTTATTTAAAATTATTCAAATAATGATGAGATTCTATGTTTTTCTGAAGAATTTTCTTTGATTAATATTTAAAGATATTAGATTCTAAGTAGATGATTATAAATTGAAACAAGTGAATCTAAATTAAATTAAATTTACAGTAAATACAAAGATTATACTCTACTTGCTATTTTGTAGTTGTCTATACGCATTACTAAAAATATGAAATAAAGGATTAATATTTTGTTTTAGGGAAATTAAGTCAAATATTATTTTGCAAGAGCATTTAATAAAGGACAAGTCTAAAAAGACATCAGCTAGAAGCTGAATGATAAAAAGAAAAAGGCTGAAGAGTAGAAAAAGATAGAGGGAGCAGTTTTACATGATAAAGAAAGTAGAAAAGAAAAGGATTCTGAAGAAATAGATTAGTTATTTATGGCAAAATGCCATTTAGATGTTCAAAGATTCCCAGAAAAGGCTTTAAAAAGAGCATAATAAGTATTTTCTAAATATCCTCATAAAGAGCTTAGAGAAATGGGAGTTAATTTTATGAAAATGTATTAGTAATTGCATGCTGTTGAAAAGCCAAGCGATATAACTCAAACTGAGTTGTTTGCAAATACAGATTAGCTATTGCAATCTAGTGAAAATCCTGAATAAATTATTTACTTAAGAGGTAGTGCAGAAACTCAAGAAGAAATGGATGAAAAGGTGAATTTAAAAAGAAAATAAAAAGCTGAAAAGGCTTCAAAAAATAAAGATTAAGAAGCCGCACAAGAGCAAGATTAAAATTCTACTGAATAAGATAGCAACGATTTAGTAGATTTAACAAAAGATGAGCCTAAATTTAAAAGCAATGCAAATAACAATATTAAGTTGAACTTATTTGAATACACTTAAAATTCAGCTGTTGCTTACTTGCTGAGAAAAGCACCTCACACTTTTTCAGTTGCTTGTAGAATATTAACTGAAGTTAGATACAGGATGCCTAATTTTAATCCTCAAACTTTTTTGGATTTTGGAGCTGGCTTAGGTAAAAAATATATATATATATAACTTGTAATAATTTTTCATAAATGCTTAAACGATTTTTAATATGTTTAAAGCATAATTTAAAAGGAAATTAATTCAAATTAAATGATTTTAAATAAAAAATATTACACTTTTTGCAAGATCAAAAACATTTTAAATTTCATTACTTAAGATTGATATTGTTAAATTGCTTAAAAAATGTATTTAAATATATAGGCAGTGGAAGTTTAGCTTTTTAAGATATATTTCCTGAATGTAAGAATATAGTCGCATGTGAACCTTCTAAAAATATGAGAAAGCTTGGAAAACACATGACACAAGATATTTCAAATTTAGTTTACGTTGAAAACTTAGCTTAAACTATATCTTTGCCTTATGCAGTAGAGTTCGATATAGTTTTTATATCACATGTTTTGTAAGAAGTCCCATCAGTAGAAGGTAAAATTATTACATATTTTTTACACCTTACATTATTGTATAATATTTATAAAATTTAGCTCGTAAGCTCATAATCGATAGTTTGTGGGGTAAGGTCAAAAAAGGAGGTATTATGATATTTGTTGAAAATGGAACTCCTAAAGGCTTTAGATTTGCTCATGATTTTAGAAGATATATATTAGAAAATAAAAAAAGTGATGATCCATATATTGTTGCTCCTTGCCCTCATTAAGGACCATGTCCTTTAGCAGCTAAGGCTGATACTTGGTGTCATTTCGAATAAAAAGTTGGAAAGTATCCAAAATCTGTTTTCTCAAAGTTGCCTACTGAGAAATAGTTTGACAATGAAAAGTTTTGTTTTATGGTTATACAAAAAGGAGTAAAATAAGAAGACAGAGATGAAGATAATGCACAGACATATGCTGAAAAATCTTTCTTCTGGGATAGAATTATTTTCCCAATTATGAGAAGATCTAAGCATTTCGTATATGATTTATGTACAAGGGATGGAGATTTTGAAAGAAGAGTAACTTCTAAATCTCATGGTGATGACGAATACAGAACTATTAAAAAACTTTCATGGGGCGATTTGTGGCCTTTTTTCAAAAGAATCCCTAATAAATTTAGAAAAGAGGGACCAAAAGGACCAAGATTATGGTGAAAATATAATTAAAATAATATTTTAGAAATATAACTAAATTAATTCATTTCCTCAATCATTAATCATTTTACTACCAATGTTTATACAAATATAAATAAAATAAATGTCTATGTTTATGTTTAATAAAAGCTAATTTATATTGAAATAAATATTAATAAATATTTTAATTTAAAATTATTCAATAAAATTTATAGTTAAATAGTTAGTTCATATATGAGGTTTAATCTATTTACTAAAAAAAATTATATGAATTGCAAGCAAACAAAAATAATTAGGAGTTTTTTGTTTTACGTTTGTTTATGTTATATATTAAATATTTATTTTTGAAATTTACTTGTAGATTTAAATTATAAAAAATATAAATTAGTTGAAAAATTGGTTTGCTTTGCTTATAGATTTAAATTAGTTGAAAAATTGGTTTACTTTGCTTATAGATTTAAATGAAATGTTTATGTTAAAAAAATTAATTTTTAATGAAATAAATATTTAAATAATTAAATAATTTTTTTATTTTGTTGAAAACTATTGACTTATATTTTTTGAAGTTTAGTTTTTATGCAAAAAAATATTTTATGAATAGCAAATGAATCAAAATAATATTTGCGGTACACTTTTTTGTTTATGTAAAAAATTAAATATTTGCATTTGAAATTTAATAATAACTTTAAAAAATACTAACAAGATAGTTTTTTAGATTCATTCATTTATAAATTAATTAATTAATTGAATTAGATAGATTACATAAATTTTCAATTAAAATATGATTAAAATAGGAGTTATTAGCATTTTAATATTTTTATTATACATTGTGACATTAGCTTCATGTAACAAATACATAGGATAGTTTTTTGCATCTAGTGATATGGAAAAAACTCTTGTTTACTTGAATCATACTCTATTTATAGAAAGACTTGATTAGAGAACACATAAGCATGTGCAATATAAATAGAATAATTTCTCACTCTCTTCTTAAAATAATAATTAAAAAACTCCAGTTTATGGAATCATTTATGATCAATTTTCCTTAGTTTCAAAAGACATGTAGATATATGTGCATAAGATTAATTATAATAGAATGACTTTAGATCCTTTTTTAACTATAGATTTAAAACTACTTTGCGGTGATAGTTAAAACTCGCATGCTTTATTTGATGATAGTAATTACTGCTCCAAGATAATATAAGAGGATTATATAACTTATCTTTACGCATACTATAACGTTATATTTATTTCAACAAAAAATAACCAGTTTATACTAAATATTGAAGAGTTATTAAATTAAATTCAAAAAGCATAGTTTATAAATTAAAAAATTTCTACTATTTAACAAGAATCTCTTTTGCAAAATTTGATTTCTTATGAAAAATTTGAGATTTCAGACAAATACTGTGAAAATTGTATTTAAGGAGTTTAATTTTTAATAAAAAACCAACAATATGTTGTATTAAAATAAGGCTAATCACTCAGAAACCAAATCATTTTGCCATATAATTTAACCTAAGAATTCTTTATCTAAGCTGGTGGTTGTGATGAGAATTTTGATTTTGATATGACTTATGAGTAAAAAGGTCCTAAAATAGATAAAGGGTATTTTGTTATGATACGATGCAATTAAAGAATTAAGCTTCTTAAAATAACAAAAGAGCAAATAGATGTTATTGATGATTAAAATATTAATTAAAATCTGGATAAATCAGTTAATTCGATGCTTCTCTACGATTATTCTAATTAGCATATTTTTGGTTTCTATAACGATTCTCTAGCATGTTTTTATTCTAAGTATGAATCAAGCACGAAATAAAAGTTTTTGAATAAAGGAGATTCAAATGATTTAAACACAACAACAGTAGAAAATAACAAAACAAAAAACTATCACATTTGCTTAAAGAATTAAATTCCAAATATGAATTTTTAACATATCTTATATAATGACTAAGACAATAAAGTAACTATAATATTAAGTAAAGCAGATAAAAAATATACAGAGATTCTAGGTTAGTTAATAGACAAGTGCAGCTTCTTCAACTTAAAAGAATCTATTGAATGCAATTTATGTTAGCAGTGCAGCAATTCTTGTGCAAGCTATAATTTAGAATATTGTGGTGGTTAATTTGTAAATATTTTGGTTTATTAACATTAGGATTTTTTGTTATAATTTTTAAATTATTTTTAACCAAATCTTTTATTTGTTAATAAGTTTCAATCTTGATATTAGCTCTTAAAAATTTAATTTTTATATAACAAGTCCTAAAAAATTATTTTAGAGGTTTTATCATTTAAAAAACCTTTTTTTAATTTAAAAAATTTAGGAAAATTCAATCATTTTTCATTTCAATTATTAAATTAAATAAACTGACATGATTTTATAAACTAGATGTTCATTAGATTCAACACATTCCTGGCTTTGATAATATTATTGTTAATCATGTTAGTGGTGCTTATTTTGAAATAGCTACCTAAGTTAATTAAGGAGTGCCTTAAATTTACAATTTAGTTTATTGCATTGCTTTTTTGCCATTTTCCTATTATTTTATGGAATTTAATAAAAAAATTAGCTAAATCAGCAAAAATAAAATGTAGAAAACTTAAAATAAAAGTAAAAAATATTTTTCATAAAATATTCAAATCAAAATCAGATTCGCTAAATAATTAAAACGAAGATATATGTCCTATATGTATGGATGTATTGTCTGCACGCCCAATTGGAAAATTTGTTTGCAATAACCACTCTGCTCACTTAGATTGTCTAGAAGAATATAATTCTTCCAAAAGAAATAACAACTAAGCACTAGACTGCCCGTTTAGAGATACAATACAGAATAACTAAAACATAGAAATATCAGAAGTTTGAAAAAGCATTTAAAATTAAACGAACATAGCTTTTTCAACATTTTAATAAATTTTTATTTTAGATTATCTGTATACCAATTAGTCAGTAGTAGTCATTGTAATTAGATTTCTCAATGATTTTATTTGTATTGCAGTTATTATTGGTACAAATTAATAAAGTAGAACAAAACTTGAAATAAAAGTAATGAAATTAGTGAATTAGAGCTAAAAACTATAAAATATTTTAACAAAATATAAATTAATATATGCATGGAATTTATTTACTCCTTAGCCTAAACTATAAAGTTATCTAGATTTTATATTATTAATAGTGAATGAAAATATCCGAATATTTATTTTCTTTTCTTTTTTTGAACTAATTATTATTACTTCTTACTTTTTTATGATAAAATGAATTTTTTCTGTTTTAGTTTTATAATTTTTATTGAAAATCAGTTGTTTGCAGTGAACTTATACTTGCAATCTTAGCATTCGTAGAAAACAGTTGAACCTTCATCAGCTGAACGAGTTTATACAGTCCAGAAGTAAAGAGTATCATGACCGCAATCGGGACATTCTTGTTTTAAAGTAGCCTTTTTGTGCTTGTGCTTGTCTTCCAAATCTTCTTCTTCTATACCATGTATTTTTTTCTTTTATGAGGCCTTATACTATTCAAGCCATTGCTTTTTCTAGTTAAATTCAATTCTAGAAACAATAGGAGCGCACTTATATTCTAGGACTGAGCATATGAATTCACATTTTGAACATTCTACTTTGTCAGAATAAAGAGGCATTTCTATCATGTTACCGCACTAGGGACAGAATTCGCTGGCAGTATTTAAATTTTTAATATCTATTTCCATTTTTATTGTATTGTATATTGCTTAAAACTTCTACTGTTTGAATACAAGTATGGCTATACTTATTTGCTTTTTTTCTTATAATTTAGCTATTAGCTTTAAGTGGCTAAAATTTTTAGATTAATAAGTCTATTTATTAGTTATTTTTGTATATAGTATTTTTTTTGCTTTGAAATAATCAATTTTATTTGGCTTTAGATTATTTGAATTATTAATTTGTTTTTAACCTTCTTGTATTCTACATTCATACATAAATAGCAAATAACTTATTTATAAAATTAATAAATATCTTAACATTTATCATCTAAAATAGATATAAATAAGTGTTTATAATAACTCTATCAAAATATATCATAAAAATTCACTATTTATTATTTTAATTTCAAAACAATTTTTAAGGAAGTTCAATTAACAAATACAAATTTTAAAATATTTCATTTTAAGGTATTTTAAAAAGATTTTTAATTTAATTAAAGATTTCTCAAAGCAGAAAGTAAATATGTTAATTAATCTGTATAGATAGAAAAATTAGTTATAAAATATTTAAATTAAGAAATTTCTCTTGGCTAAGACTTGATTGATGATTCTGAAATATTCTTTGAATTCTTTGAAATTTTTTATTATAAATTTAAAGTTAATTTTTTTATTTTATTGAATTTATTGAAATCTGAGTTGATTTTGTGTAAAATTTATACTCAAAGATGTTGAATTTTTACTCTTATAAAATTTTTAAAAACTAATTATTGAAAATTCAAAACAATATCTAAAATGTCTAAGTAGTTATGTTTAAATAGAAATCACTCTTATTATCATATCTAACTTAACATATTATGAATACTTTATCATTTTTCTCTTCTTATGGAGAGTAGAAGAATAAGAAAAACATTTTTTTACTATATTTTCGATTAAAAGCCTACCTTTTAATAGGTATTTCAACTTTTTAAATCATGTATTTAAAGCTTAGTGAGGCAATTTAAATATTTTTTACTAAAAAGTGTGCTATCATACAAAATCATATTATATTATGAAGGTGTATTTTTTTATTAAATAAAGCAACTCAACTGGACAAATTCTATCAATCACCAACCAATATTTTAAAAAAATAATACAAAAATTACGTTAAGAGAAAGAAATTTTTATAAGATAAATATTGACTATCAAATAATTACTCCTTTGAAAAATTAAATGAAAATCAACAAAAGAGATAAAATGGCACAAATAAATATTGAAACAGTGCATTAATATCAACATAATATCTAATAGATTTATAGATTTATCTATTAATTTAACTTAGTATTAATTAGATTTTGTACATCAATAAGTTACCTCATTTTGGTGAATATAGAAGTGTTTATTGACGAAGTATTTTTAAGTGTGCGTACAATTTTACATTTTTCTTTGTATTTATGCTTATACTTTATTAGCAGTAAATAAAAGCAAAAGCTAATTAAATACATTTATATGAGAGAAATCAAAATGATTCAAACAAACTAAGTACTTGTTTAAAGTGTTTGTCTGAATAACTTTTTATTTTTATAAAGGTTATTGATATAAGTGAATTAGTTAATTAAATATTGAAAAAGATAAACTATATATACATTCATACATAAATATATATATTTATATATATATTAAAAGGAATCACTTAAAGATCAAACAAAAGCGCATTTTAAAATATTAGCTGAAAAGCAAATGATTGAAGAATTTAAGATTGTTGGAGGTGAAGACAACAATGAAGAAATAAGCAACCATTTAAAAATTTCACCTAAAAAGATACCCAATAAGGTTATAAGAAAGCCATCAATGCACTACGTAAGATCTAGAGACGAGCTGCTTGAAGAAGAAAATTAACATTTTGAAAGTTTAAGGAAAAAGTATGTGAAAACTCGCAGAACTAAGATTGTAGGTACAATATCAAGTTTTTATAGTTCATACGAAAATTTAAAATCAATGGTAGAAGCTGGCCTTAATTCCTTTATGGTTAACATGGCTTATTGTACACCAGACTTGTTGGTTACTTTAAGAAAGCACAGAGATGCTCTTGAAAAAGAATTTGATATTTAATTGCCAATTACCTGTGTTCTCAAAGGAACATTAGTTAGAATAGGAACATTACAGCAGCCTGAAATCTTCTTAAAAAAGGGCTAGGAATATAGAATAGTCTTAAATCATAAAGTTTTAGGAAATAATCTTTATTGTGCAGTTGATGATAAGGATATTATAAGAAGAGTAAAAGTAGGTAATTAAATTCTAATAGATTATGGATAAATTTCTATGACTATTATAAGAATTGAAAAGTCAGATTAAAGTTTAAAGATACTTCGAGAATAAAATGAATATAAGCAAGACGATTTCCTAGAAACCTTCACAGAAAAGAAAAAAAGATTTTATCCAAACCTGTATTTTGGTAGAGAGAGCTCTAGTGATCAAGATAATCCAAACAATGGTAGCATTTTTTCTGAAGATGATATACGTGCTTTTAACAGCTAAGACAATATAGATGATTCATTCAGCAGTTCATAGATATCATAAACTAGCTAAAACAAAGCATCATTTAAGAATGCTTGTCATTCAACTTAGCAATTAGATTAATCAGGAAATAATAATAAATAAAGTTAATTTATTGGTTTAGGTAGTAGAAAGAATATTTAAATAACTGAAAACCAAAATATACCTGAAAAGTATTTGTAAAATCCGAATTCCCCAAGCAAAGATACTCCAAAGTATTTAAATTCAATTTAGCAAAGCACCGGTAATACTAATTAATTCTAGAATAAATTTGCTGAATAGCTTAGATAAAAAAAGCAGGGCAAAAAGAAAATTTATGATGTTATAGTTTGTTAAGTAGATAGCGATTGCCTTATAAAATCATACAAGCCAATTTTTATATATGAGAAAGATTATAATTAAAAGAAAGACTAGCTCCGTAAGTATAGGCATAAGAACTTAAATAATGATATGGGTTTAATAGATTCGATTGGCGAGTAACTTTCAGAAGACGATGAACGCGCAGAAGACTATGAAGGTGAAGGTAAATAAACATTCACAAACAAAAAAAGAAATTTATTCATAGTTCTAAAATTTATCTTTAGATTAAAAATATTTTGAAATAAAGTTTAAAATATTTAAAATTTTTCTTTATTTTTTGCCAAATTAAAGATTAAATATTTATCTGCAACTGATTAAAATCATGTAAATTATATTTAACTATAGAATGCATAACACCAAAGGATATTACTGATATCAATCACTGCATAAATAATGATATAGACTGTATTTGTGTTTCAAATGTGCGCTCAGCAAGAGATATTAAAGCTGTAAGAAATTTAATTGGAGAAGATAGAGGAGTGAGGATTATGGCTAAGATTCAAACACCAGAATGTAAAATTAATTAATATTTTCATCAAATTAATTCATTCTTATCAGACAGTTAAACCACTAGATTTATGATATTCCATGAAGTTTTAATATCTAATTTTTCTTAAAAATGCTGTTATTAATAATTTGTTATAAATTATTCACAAAAGAGATATTTTTATTCTGAAATTAAATAAAAATTTCTAAAAAATTAAAAATACTAAATCATTTCCAAAATTATCTCAAAATTATTTTATAATTTGTTTGAAATTCATTTATTTTTAAATTTATAATTAATTTTTATAAAATTTTAGCTGTTGAAAACTTCGAAGAAATAGTAAAAGCTTCTGATGGTGTGCAGATTGCTAGAGGTTATTTAACTGTCCATATGCCTGTCGAAAAATTGTTTGCAAAGTAGAAAGAAATGATTCATAAATGCCATGAACATTTAAAGCCTGTTCTTGTTTCATGTAATATTTTGGATTCTATGGTTTCCTCACTTCTACCTACTATGTGCGAAGTAGGTGAAATATCTAATTTAGTTAATGATTATGTAGACAATATTGTCTTATCCTCTGAAACTTCTTGTGGAAACCACCCAGTTCAAGCAATTAAAACCTTAAGTCGCATTTGTGTTGAAGCTGAAGCATTACGTATTATGAAAAGATTACAAAACCCTTCTCATTCAGACATAGTATCAATTAAATCTTAATCAAATGCCATTCCATGCTGTATAATAAATTGTAGCTTAGAAGCTGCCTATTAAGTTCATGCCTCTGTCATCATGGTTTTTACAACCAGAGGATATACTGCACTAAAGCTTTCTAAGCTGAGACCTCCTTGCCCCATTATAGCTGTTACATGCCATAAAAAAGTAGCAAGAAATCTTTCATCTGTATCTGCTGTGAATAGTATACTATTTGGTAGTTTGATAGGAACAGAAGTTTTAATTCAAAAAGTAATAGATAAGTTAAAGTTAACTGGATTAGTTAAAGTTGGAGACTTTATTGTTATTACTAGTGGCGATATAGAAAATTTAGCAAATCAAACTAATAATTTAAGAATATACACTGTCTAGTGAAAATGATAGCAACCAATTTAAACTAAACTTTAACAGCATTTTAAATTTAATTAAATTACAACAACAAAATAGATTCAAGTTTGTAAATAGTAGATCCTTGTAAATAAAATATTTGTTGCTGTAGTAAAGGAAGGATTAACTTCTTCTAATTATTAATAATAACTAACAACCTTATTTTAGAAGCATTTTTTTAAATTTAAGAAATAATTTTGTTTCTTTAAAAAAAATGAATGATTGATGGATGGATGGATATAAAAATAAATTAATACTAAATTACCATAAATTTAAAAATAAGTTAAAATCTAAATACATCTTTACTAATGATTATCCAACTGACTGACTGACTGACTGAATGAGCATTTATTTATCTTTCTCTATGTCTGACAGACTTATTGACTGATTGGCTCATAAAATTCTCAATAATTAAAGAAAAATAATTTTAATAAATCATATCTCATTTAAATTTTATATAAATATATTAATAAAAAACAAAATTTTTGTTTTTACATGTATTTTAACTACATTGTTATTTTATCCAGTATTTATCCCAGAATAAATTGATACATTTATTATATCACATAATGTTTTTTAGGATACTTTTAGTTCTCTCTATCTTAAAAATATTTATTTTAATTGGAGAATATCCAAACTCATACTAAATTACCATACATATCTATCTATCTAACTGATTGATTGAGTTATTACACATTTAATTCTCTCCACATAATATCATAAACACATAATTTTTTAAAAGACGAAATAGGAATTTTTTTTTTGAATTAAATTTACAATACTTTTATAAAGTTATAGCTTAGAAAAAATGAATAATTTATTTTCCTAAAAATAATACTTTTTATACCAAAAAATGAATTAGCTAAATAAAAAAACTAAATATTAACACTTAATTTTTAAATACTGCTTGATAAAAAATATTTGAGTGTAAGCTCCAATAGTTTCTAAATTCTGGATTATTTTTTTCCAAAAAAAAGCAAATTATGTTTAACTTGTGAATAATATTTTGGAAAGTATAAATAATCAAAAGAAGATATGGCTTTTATGCTTATTATTAATTATAACTATTGAGAAAATCATTCATTTAATATTTAAACAGGAAAATTGATGTGATAGTAATTATTTATTACTGGTTTTTGAATGATATATTGGTTGTTATTTCTCAACTATTATCTAATTTATATTGCATACAGAATATAATTCAAATTAAAAGAAGTAAAAACAAGAAATTATCAAATACATAAATTGAACAAGGCGTAATCTTACGTTTGAAAAATCTTAAAGTATATCGGTTATTGTTTTTGAATTAAGAATCAAAATGGATTAGCAAGCATAAAATGAATAATCAACTTACTATACTTAATATGCTTAAAATGAAAATTTGAATAAATAATTACATTACTCTAAGGATTTATCATTTACGCTTTTAACAAATAAAAGAAATGAGATGCAAAAACTGCTAAATATGAACTAAATGACTATGAAGGAGCATAAAAATAGAAGCTCTTCTAATTGCAAAATAAAATAACAATAAAATGCTGATTTAAATAACTCTCACTTTTTGAATGACTATTTCGTTAATCCAAAAACTAATTTTAGATCTATTATTTCTATAACCCCTGTTGTTTAAACTAAAAAGTAAATCACAAGTATTGAAAATAAAGGCTAAATAATCAAAAATATACTTACTAAAAGCACAATAGGAACATAAAGTGCAAATTTGAGTATTAGCAAATCTCCCTAAATTTTACCAAAAGATTAAATTTATGACAATTATTTATGCAAGAATTCAGTATACGTGTTAGCTAATGATAGGATAAAAAGAAGAGATTTATAAAAGGAGAATCCTCCAATTAAAAGAATTTCAATTAGATAAAACACTGAAAATTTACCTAACATAAAGCAGAATGATTTAAAATTTTCACACTTTGAAAATAATTAATAAACTCTAACATTAAGAAATAATGCATTAAAAGAAAATTAAATGAGTAATGAATTAAATTTTGACCTACCTCCTAAGTTTTCTACATTAAATATTTAACCAAATACAACAAAAACCTACAATTCTTTTTTAGTCTAGAAAAACAATGAGAGAAACAATCTAAAAATAAACAATAATTGTGATTACTCAACCAAAGAATTGTTAATTCCTATTAATAAAATTGACAGTTTCTTTGAAAATTATACTAATTTAGATACTGAAAAGCTTAAAAATGATGAAAGTCCAAGATTTTAAGATTTGTTGAAAGATAACTAAATCAAAGAAATAGTTGTTAGCAATTAAGACAAGTCTAAAAATATAATGACATAAGTTAATTCTCAAAAAAGTGTTAATGCAAATCAAAAAGAAAAATAGATTTCTCTTTTAAATTAAGAAACAAAGAATAATAATCATAAAGAAGTTAATTTATTTGAAAATAAACTCAAAAAGAGCACTAATCGTTTAGATTCTTCAAAGTCACCTGATATTTTTATTGAAAGATAAAGATCTATAACAACTTAATCTTATTTAAATAACAATTAACCTAAAAATTTGGAAAGATAAGAATCTTTACCTAAGATAGAATAATCTAGTTAAAATAGTTATAATTTAAATAAGAATAATATAAACACATCTAAGTATTAAAAAAAATATTAGAAAGACGAAAACAAGAGAGTTTCAATACAATAAAGGCTGTAAAACTTAATGGTAATTTTTTTATTTTAATGAATATTCATTTTGAAGTATCATATTAAATTATTAAAATTTCAGAGCTACAGTGTTGAAGAAGAGTTTAAAAAGAGATTCTCTGGTTTGTTTATGCAAAAATAGAAAATACAAAAAAAGAGTGAAGTAAAAAAGAAAGTGCATTTTATAATTGATGAAGTTTATTGAAAAAAAAAAAATGATAATTTCTAATTTTTGAAAAAATATGTATATATCCCTTAAGCTTAATAAAAATGAGTATAGATCAATCGATTATATTTTTGGTTTTGAAAACAAAGCTGAAGCAGAATTTTAAAAGGGCTTTTTTTGATTATGCTTCAAATAAAAAGTTTTAAAAATGAATTAATTGTTTATATATATAAATAAATGGATGAAATTTTGTGTAAAATATTAATTGATTGACTGACTAACTGACTAACAGACAGTAATGCAGATTAAAGATAAAAGCTGATAAATTTTGAGAATAGATTTGTATAGATAGAGAGCATTTAAAATATTAATAAATGATAATTTAATTTATTTGTATATTTATTTTTTTTAGTTTATTTCTTGTAATTATTGAGAGTTGTTGTTAAACTAACCGTATTATAGTAAACTTTAATGAAGTTAGGATCTAATTTTTTATTTATTATGAACGAACTTATTTTTAATTAAGCATATTTTTGTTATTGCTTCATTTTTTTTTTGGTGGAGGAGCTTTTTTATTATCTACTTTTCCTTTTTGGTTTAAAGCAGAGTTTTAGTTATCTTCATTTTCAAAGAATTTTTCAGGGTCTTTCCAATTAGGATTGGCTTCTCTCAAAATATTTTATTCCCAAAAATCTAATTCATCAACTTGTCTTTTATCCTCATTCATTTCCTCAATTTTCTCCCTTTCTTTCCAAGTTAGCTTTCCAGGCACTCTGACACTTTACAATTATTTCTCACTTACTACTTTTTACCTTTTATCTTGTATAGTTGCTCCAGGAATCAAACCTCCTTGCTTGTAGAAATCAGAGGAATATTCAGGATGTCTATAAGCTTTATCACCTAAACTTTTCACCTTCATTTTATTTAATTTAATATTATTAAAATTACTTTGTTATTATTTTAATAAAGTACAGTTATGCATTTATTTTAAATATAAAAATTTTGATATTAAATATTTTTAAAGAAATTTAAAATATATTTTTATTAAAAAATCATTACATCAAGCTAATTACGCATTTATGGAAGGCCTTCAATTCTCGTTTTTGTTTAAAGTTGTTTTTCTAATTCATACTAGTTGTTTGTACGTTGATTTGCTATTTCAAAAGTTTTAATTCCATTTAACTTATCTTCAAAATGACCAGATTTTTTAGCATATAAATGTAGTTTTTCTGGTCTTGCTTTACGCTATGGAGGAACATATGGTATTTTTTTTAATCCTCCAGTAGTTAAACTGCTTAGGTCTGTAGTTTTATTGCTAACAGAAGGAAATACTTTTATGTGGGGTTTATATTCGCCTACTGCTGAAAATTTTGATTCAAAATGCTTTCTTCCTAATAAAGGTAAAGGAGCACCTTCATAACCATTCAATTAATCCTATGGTCTAATATGTCTTCTACTTCCGGAAAATTTTTATGGATGGAGCCCATTCCATTCCATAGCAGAGTGAGTATTTATAGGAACTAATTTTTATCCTTCTTAAGGAAAAGAATCAAGCATATAAATTATATTTTTGCTATTATTTGAGTTGAATTGATTGTTAATTATTAAAAAATTTTCTTTTATGAATCTTTAATACCACTAAATTAATAACATCAATATTAATTACTATCGTTTAATTTAAGGGATGTTTTATTTTTCTTATGAAAGTAAAAATTAATAGCTTCAAAGTCTTGTCTATAGAATAATAGGCCTCGAAAATATACAATTAAAGATATTATAGTTTAATATATATGATTCCCGTCCCATCGTTTTTAACTTAAAATATCATGAAATATGTATGTATACCTTTAAAATTATTTTAAATAAATAAAATGTTTCTCACTTCATTTTTTAGCTTAAAATGTAACAAATTTCATATATAAAATAACTTTGGATGAATAAAATTTAAATGCAATTGAAAAAAAAGTTTTGTTTAAATCGTAATTTATTATAAATAAAATTTCACTTTGAGATAAAAATAATCATTTTATTTTAATAATTAATTATAAAGTAATAAAATATGATCTAAATTTTTTAAATTGTATAGAAACTTTGTTGAAATACTTGTAATTATTATTCTAGTTAATCATCCTTCTCTATAAATTTCTTCTTTATTTTTAAATTTTCAAATAATCAAAATAAATAGATGAAATCCTAATCACCTTAATATTATATTATTTTATTTGGTTATTACTAAACAATCGACAAAGTTTTTATAAAAAATAAACATCTCTATTTTAGTTATATTAAATTTTTTTACATATTTACACAATTTTTTAATTTTTTGATAATTTTAAATATTTTATAAAGGGTACCAACCAATAAAGCTTTTTCATAAATCAAAAAGTAAAAACATCAAGTCTCACTTTGCATGGAGAATCAGAATCTTCAAGAGAGTAGAAATAATTTTAGATCATGTCCTATTTGTTTTATATATTTTCAAGCATCTTATGGTTAGTAGAGAAGGATCTCATCCTACCTGCTAAATTTTATTTTAAATTCTTGTTGATTACTTCACTAACAATTTCAAATTCAGATTTATAATCTATAAGCGTATCAATTGTTTTTAAGAAAACCTTTTATTATTCAGCATTCGAGCATTTTTTTATTAATTTTTGAATGAATTTTATATCTTCTTAGAATTTGCTGTCTAACAGAGGTTTTTCCTTGCTGAAATTACATTGATAGATAACTTTTCTTAGATATTAAAGTTTCTCCAATACTTTTTCAATAGATTAGTTCACCATAAAGCATTTTTCTCTGTATATTTCAATATCATTTTTTTTAACAAAATCAAAGTTTTGGATCATTTTTGTATTTATTTTAGTTTGATTTCTAATTTATTATTATTTTAATAATTATAATTTATCTTGCCTATAATTTTATATAATATGCTTTAAGCTATAACGCATGTATTACTGACACATTTCTGTATTAGCTGTATTAAATTGAAATTTTAAATTTTAAAGCTGGTTGAATTATAAACAAAAAATATAATTAAGAAAGTAAAATTTCTTTATTTTTGCATGCTAGTTAATCAACAAATTTTCTTAAACAAAATAGAAAAGTTTTCTCTTTTTGTGCAAAGAAATTTTAGGATGATAAATTGGTAATTATAGAGTCAATTAATATTATAAACTATAATTGCAATTTAAATATATCAATAATTTTTTTTCTATCAATATCAAGCTGCATGAGCTAAAAGTTAGTAAATTATTTATTAAAAAGAGTTTTTATCATTTTATAATATGTTTATGAAATTTAGAATAGCTTTTAATTTGCTTTATTTATTGAATTATTCAATCTTATTAAATTATTTTATTTTAATAATTATTTTTAGCATGTATATTTAGCTCTAAAATTTTTTTTTGAGAACCTACTTTTATTAAACCCTAATTAGCTATACAATAAATAATATATGTAAATAAGTGTCCTTAGGTGTTTGAATTTTGTAAGCACCCTGATGTCAATTTAGGTATATGTAACTAATCATGATTATTTCATTAGATTCTATTTTTTCTTTTGATAGATGATGTTCAATCAAAAAACTATTATTTTAAGTAGATATACAATTTTATCTAATTAATTGATTCTATATTTTCTAAAATAAATTTTCCAAAATATTTCTGATAAATCATAGAATAAATAGATAGTATATGTTCTTTTTTTGTAATTTATATTAGCAAATTAAGTAAAAAAGTATTCAATTAAATTATTTTTTTACTAAAATTTAAATAAAAACTTTTAACTTTTCAATTTTATTATGCTGAGTGCTTTTATTTATTTAATTACTCACCTTAATTTTCCTAAATAAGAACTATTTATTTATGATCAGTATATAAATTATAGACAGCATTTTATGATGACATGCCTATTCATCTAAATATATAAAATAAATTATTGTATGGTAATTAACCTAGATTATTTGATTAACACCTTTTTTGATTGCTTAATTTACTTTATAAAAAAAAATTTTAATTAATTAAATACCACAATCATACAAACAATTTATACTCACGTTTTATATTATTTAATATTTTTTACAAATTATTTATAGAGAGATCATCTTAAAATGTTTAAATGGTATTATGAGAATTTTAAATCTGACTTTTTATGGTAATTTAAACATTTTCAAGCAAAAAAAAAAAAATGGAATTGTTTTATTAAACTCACTCAATTTCATCAAAAAACTAAACATATTTAAAATATGATATTTTTATTATCAGATACCTCTCAGTATTTTTTAGGATAAATTATTTAGATTTTTTTAATTCATGCTCTTTATATAGTTTATATTCTATTTAACTAGTAAGCAAAATTTAGTAGCACTGGTTTATTTTATTAAATATATAGCACTCAAAAAGAAATTTATTATTTTATAATCTTAAGAAACTATAAATAATTATTCTTACATTTTTTTAATTCAATTTTTGGTCTAGTACATAAGAGTAAATTTTTCTACTAGGAATATAGTGAATACCAAATAATTATTAATGAAATTAATATTGGTTGAATATTCTCTAGGTTTTCTAATTATTAAAATAATATATTTAACAAATATTACTATTCATATTTAAATGGAATTAAATATTTTATTACATAATAAAATGACTTATTTTATAACGATTAATCCATATATTTTTAACCATTCTTTATTTTAAATTTACAATGGCATTTAATGTATATAATTTTTTTGCTACTGGGTCTTTATTTGTATTAATTTGTTTCTAAAGAGTTTTTACTTAGTTTGATTAAATCACCTATTATTGATTAAATTATAAATAATTTCTATTTTTTTTATTGTTTAGATTTCAAAATAAATGTTTTTAATTGTTTAAATTAGTTTACATAGTAAATAGCTAATAAATTCACCTTAATCATTAGAAAAATTATTGGAATTAAAATTGGTTGTCTATTTTTTATCATGATTACATATTATTATAAAAAATCTAATTAATTAATCTATTTATTTTTAGTATAAATTAGCTAATTTCAAACGATGTTAAATACTTATTGCTTAACGAGTAATTCATGTATTTTCAATATTTCTTTATTTTAAAATTAAAATTACATTTTTATTTTTTTAAGCTTACTGGGCCTTCTTCATTTGCTTAACAATAATTAATTTATGATATGTTTTAAAAAACTTTTTCTTAATTGATTAAATTTTTTTTCTGGATAAACTTTTTTACATTCCCTTGAGAGGATAAAATTTTAAATAATTTCTATTTCCTTTTTTCATGAAATAAAACATAGCATAATTAAATTTTGTTTCTTATGTAATATAAAAATAATTTTTTAAAATAAATAATAGAGTTAAAATTGATTAATAAATATTTAAAATGATTGAAATTAAATAGATAGAAATTTATTATGAATAAATTTTTTTAGATCTAAACCTTTATAATTTTATATTTAGTAGAGATTTTTTATATCTAACTTTAATATTTTGTAATCTATATAAGCCAATACTTACCTACCAAATAACAAGTAGAAAATGAATTTTTTAAACAAAAAAAAGAATTTTACAAAGGATTCTAAAAAAGCTCAAAAGAATCAATTCAAAGAAAGCTCAAAAAACAAAAAAGCAGAAATTGAAGCTGTTAGTGACAACATTTCAGAAGAGGAAGAAGACATTAAATAAACTGTATAAATATAAAAAGTAGATTTAAAAAATAAAAATGTTGAAAAATAAGATGATGAGAAAGAGATGAGTTAAAATGAAAAGAAACTCTCTAAAAAGGAAATGAAGAAGTTAAAAAAAAGCTAAAATCAACAATAGGAATAGAACACTTTGGATGATTCTAATGAATAAATATAAGTAGAATCTACATCTAATAAATCTAAATCTAAAGCAAATTAAGTTTAGACTCTTGAAAAGAAAGATTAAGCAAAATAATAATAGTTGGATGATAATGATAAAAAATCTTCAAAAAAGAACCAAAACAATAAAGATTAGCAACAAATTAAATAAGAAGCTATTTAAAAAGTAGAACCTAAAATTGTAAAAAAGCCTAAAATTACTATTATTGAAGAAGATGATGATTCAGAAAATGAGGCTGAAAAGAAAGACTCTGGTAAAAAAAATAAAAATAAAAAATAAAGTGACAGTGAAGAAGAATAATTTGAAGAGGATGATTCAGATTTAGAAGAAATTAAAAGAGTTAAAAAATAAATGATGGGATCTGAAGAGGAAGAAGAGGAAGAAGATAGCGATAATGATATTGAAATAAATAAAGCTAATAAATTTGATAGTGATTCAGAAGAAGAAAATTTCAAAGATGTAGAAAGTAGCGAAGATGAAGGTTTTAAAAGTAAAAAATCATAAGCAGGCAAAGATACGAAAAAATAACAAACAAAGCAAAAACCTTAGAAAACTTAAGAAAAAAAACCTAAATTAAAATAATTAAATGAAAAAATTAAGCTAAAACATTTAGCTATTTGCATTCCTGACTCTATAATTTCAATACCTCAGTCCTCTGAATTGAGAAGTTACTTCATCAGGTAAATACCATTTAAAGAGTATAAACATTAAATATTTATTTTTTTTGTAAAAGTGAATTAGCTAGAACTGCAGCTATCTTTTGTGTAGATGAAATAATCATTTTGAAGGATAATTCTTATATCGCTAAGTCTCAAAACTTTTAATAAGGACCTTATATAGTTAGAAATTTGTAATATTTAGAAACACCCCAATACCTAAGAAAATAGCTTTTCCCAATCCATCCTGATTTGAAAAATGCTGGTTTAATGAATCCAATAGAATGTCATCACCATTTAAAATCTGATTAATACTGTCCTTACAGAGAAGGTGTAGTAATGAATAGACCTACTAAAGAAAATGAAGGCTCATGGGTAGAAATTGGTCTTAAAAAGTAGGCAAAGATCCCTTATAAGTTAGTAACTAATACAAGAGTTACTTTGAGAATAAATGAACCCACACTTGACATAGAGCAAAAATGTAGTTTATTGTTTTTAAAAAATTTAAGTAAAAAATTTATAAATAAAAAAAGATTATTCTGCTGATGTTGTATCATAGAAAGAACCTAAAGAAAAAATGGGTAATTTACATCATTTCATTAAGCAACTAACTAAATTATAATTAATAAAATAGGATTATATTGGGGATATTAAGTAAGATTAGCAGACAATTTAAGTCAAGTGTTCAAGGGAGAAGATGATTTAAGTAATCTATAAAAAAATTTATTTTAATATATAATTTTTAGAAAATGTCAAATGTGTAATAAATTTTATTTTGAAAATTAATAGAATATGATGTAAAATTCTTGATTAATTAAGGAGATCATTAGCAATTCAGTGAAGAATCTATTTCTGATACAGAATTAGATCTTGAGAATAAAAAGTAAATAAACAAATTAATTTATTAATTTTTTTAAATATAAATTTTATTAAATTTTTGTAGTGTTTTAATTGTGTTCAGCGGTTATAACAACTTAGAAAGTATTATCGACAGTGATGAATATACTAAACTTTCAGGAAAAGAAGCTTTGAATAAATTTGATGCCAATTTTACTATGCAAAAGGGTAGATTTGGAGTAAAGCAACTTAGATTAGAGGTAATTTATTTTCCAATCTAATAAAAACTTAATAAAATTATCAAATAAATTCTAGGAAGAAATGTCTCATGCTCTCTCAATTATGAGAAAATTATTTGATTGAAATCACATACTCTTCTATGTATTATTAAATTAAATAATTTATTTATCTTAATTATTTTATGTAAATTTTTACAAATACTTATTTATACCTGTTTTTATATTTTACTTTTCAGTAAATAAATAAAAAAGTACCCATCATTGATTGTTTAATATTTGATTAGTTTAAATAAATTTACTAAATATATTTTATTTATAATTTTTAAGTATGATAAGATTTTATTGTTTTATATAAAATAGTTATGTAATTTAAATAATTATTTAAATTTTACTGTGAGTTAAAATATTAATCTATTTTATTTTATATTTATGATTTTTCTTAAATAATTTCAAATTTAACCAAATAAAATCAACAATAATTCCTTTATATTTTGAATCAATTAAATTATCAAATATATATTTTCATATGAATTTAAATAGATTTATTCATCCACTTTATAGTTTTAGAAAACTTTTAGTTAGGATTACTTCATGAAATAATTAAATATTTTATATTAAAATGAAAAGTTAATTTAGTTAACTAAATTATATACAAAATTAAATTATTTATTTATTTTGAATTTTCGTATTTTCTAAAATCAAAAATAGCCAATCAATATCAATAAAATTAATGTATGTATGTATGTATGTATGTATGTATGTATGTATGTA
>JH720129.1:0-38649 GCA_000231845.2 Tetrahymena malaccensis 436 | reverse complement strand
ATGTATGTATGTATGTATGTATGTATGTATGTATGTATGTATGTATGTATGTATATACTTAATAAAAGAAATATAAAGGCTATTACAAGTAAATTATTATCATTATCAATTAATATAGATTAGACTTCAATTAAAGTATTGAAATTAATATATTTTTTAAATATTTAATTATATATATATGGAGATTAATCCTAAGATTATTTGTACGAAAGTTAATCAATAAATTAAGATATTTTAAAAAAATACTTTACTTTTTAATATTATTATTTCTTATTTAATGAAAGGCCTTTTAAAATATTTAATTAAACTTTTATTGTGAAATTAAATTATTTATTTATCTTTATTAAATTTATTACATTTTCTAAAATAATTTAAAAAATAGCCAATTAATTTTATTAGACATTAAGTTATTTTTTAATTTATTAAATATCAAATTATAAAAAATTACTAAAAATTCATTCTTAAATTCAGGTTAATTTAAATAGATTTATTAATACATTTATTAAATTATTAAAATGTTTAAATTAAGATTACTTATTGGAAGATTTTATGTTCTTTATTTAGATGAAATACAATTTAAAATAATTAATTAAACTTTTGTTATGAAATTAAATTATTTATTTATTTTAAATTTATCATATTTTCTTGAATAATTTCAAAAATAACCAATCAATGTCAATAGATATTTATTTATTTTTTTAATTTATTAAATTACCAAATTTTCAAATATTACATTAGCTATACACTAAAAAATAAATAAATCAATAAATTAAGCAAGTTAATAAGTGAGAAATGTATAATTTCATAGGAGGAAACGGTAAATCTAGTGCATAGAAATGGCTTCGTCCAGCAAATTAAGAATAGTTTGATGATGATTATGATGAATATGACGATTATCGTTAATATAGAAATTATGCGAATAAGGCTGCTTCAGGTACTACATCTACAGGACCTGTAAAAATTATTAATAATTAATAAACTTCAACTTAGGCTAGACCAAACTCAGCATCTTGGAATACTTAAAAGTCATAAAATAATTCTAGCTAAAGTGGAAGCGGTGGTCATTCTAGTGCTATTACTAGATCTAAAGTATTTGATATGGGTATTTTTCCTAAAAGACTAGCTCTAAGCTATTAAGTACCTACAATAAGTAACTTAATTTATCAAAAGATAGCAACTTATTTTAAAGATATTTTGTTATATTTTAGTCATTGAGTACTTAGTCCCAAAAACAGGAAAGTTATACCATCATAAAATTAAAATTAGAGAATTAAAGGCAGATAGCAACAAAGAAAAGGTACTTAAATAAATTAAAAGAAGACATGAAATGTATTTAACAAAAATCCCTGACAGATAGCTCTTAGGTAAGTAATACAATTTTTTGCGCAACTAAATTTAAAGCATGAATGTTTAAACAAAATACAGGATTAATAGAAATACTCTAAGAAAATATTATGGTTTAGCAATAAGATGAAGAAAGAGAGCCTGAAAAACCTGCCGAAAAAAGCTCAAACAAAGAATAAAAAAGCGATAAAAAAGCAAATGAAAGTATTATTAATCCTTTTAGCAAGAAATAAAATATTACCGACAGTTAGATTTCAGTCGAAGAAAAAGAGTTGTTTGGGAAATTAAAGAATCAATTTGAAGATGAAGAAGATTCTTAAGATGGATATAATATTGATAAAGATTAAGGAGAAAAATAACAGAAAAACAATAAAAGTTCAGGATAAAAGTAGACAGAAAATCACTGTGAAGAGGAGGAGGATAATGAAGAAGAAGATGAAGAAGAATATAATGATTAAAAGAAAAAAAATTCAGATGATAATGATGATTACGATTATGATTTTGATGAATATACTGAAAATGACAATTCAAATAATTTATCAAAGCCTTTCTCATAAGATACTTCGTAAATTTCAAACGGTGTATATGATATTAAAGTGGCACAAAAACAGTTGCAGATTGATGCTTAAAAGGAAATTTTAGAATCAAAGCTAAATAAAGAGCATATTCATTCTAAAGTAGTGAAAAAGCAAGCTAAAGTTGATTATGATGACGAAATTGATTTTTCTGATTAAGAAAATGAAGTTTAATCATAATAGGAAATAAAAGCAAATAAAAATGAATTGGAAGAAAGTGATGGACAAAGAGATTTCGATGTTGATTCTAATGCAATTTATTAACATTAGTTTGCTAAAAATAACTATTCTCACAAGGTTCATACTTAAGAAGAGTCATAGTATACAGATGAATAAGAAGAAGAAAATTTTGAAGAGGAAGATGAATAAGAAAATTTTGGGGATGAAGAAGAAGAAGAACAATAAAATGAAGAGAAAAATAATCAAAATGAATAAGATTATGATGATCAAGAGGAAAAAGATGATTAAGATGATGATGAATTTGAACTTGAGGATATTGAAAATCTACATTTAGATGAAAAAAAATCAGATAAAAAGGAGTTAAACAATAACCCACAAAAAAATAATTTTTTGTAAAACGAAGATACAAATAAAAAGTTATAACAGAAAGATAAATCTGATGAAAAAGATTAAAAAAAGTAAATTGAAGATACAAATAATAAAGAATAAGTTAAATTTGAGTAAACACTTTCTTCTAAAAAGCCTGAAATGTAAATGAAATAAAATTAGCCTAATTTAATGTATGGTAAATTTGTACCAAAAACTAATAATTATGTTGATGCAGACGAGGGAGTAGATTTAGATGATGATGATGACGATGATTTTTAGATGGATTTTGTAAATTAAAAAAACAAAAACGAAGAATAAGAAGATGATGACTATGAAGATGACGAAGAGGATTTATATTAGTAAGTAAAAAAAAAATTAGGTAATTTACAACAAAAAGAAAGTACGAATTAAGGATCTGATTACAAAAATAATTTACAATAGAAGAAATATGACATTGCTTACTATTAGTAAAAATAACAACAATAGTTGTAGCAAAATAAATAGTAAAAAGAAGATGAAGATGATGAAGATTAAGATTAAGATAACAATAACAACTATGATAATTATGGGGATGAAAATGGTGAAGCTGAAGAAGGAGAAGGAGAAGAAGAAGAAGATTATGGTATTGATGGTGAAGAAGATTATGGAGAAGAGGGAGATTATGATGAAAATGATTATGAAATCGATGATATTGATTTAGATGATTAATACTAGGTTTAATAAGCAAATTAAAAGTATAGCGTTTCTGGATAAGCTTATTCAAAAAATAATAATCAAAAAACCAATATGTAAGAGTAAAAAAATCTGTTTGACTAATTAGAAAATGAATTGGAAGAAAATTTAGATAATTTGGTTGATTATGATGAATATGACCTCAATAAACTTAGTAAATCTGAATTAGATAAAGTTAAATAAAAAATGAATTAAAAGTTTGAGTAAAATAGAAAAAAGCCAGGTGACAAAGACTTTGTTTATGACGTTAGAGAAAGCTTTGATGCAAACGAAAGTAATTAATGGGATATAAGCTAAAGTTAAGATAAGCATGAAATAGAGTAAGTAGTTGATTATGATATTGTATGAATAACTTTAAAGAAAAATAACTTATTTAACTTTATAATTAACAAATTCTATCTATCTATTTAATTTATTAACATTTTCAAAAAATAATCATTAAAATATCTATATCAAAGTATTTAATTATTTTTAATAATCGAAGTTCTACTTTATTTATCTGTTAAAAAAAAATGTAAGAATTCTGAAATTTTTAATCCAAAATTTCAAAAATTAATAAAATTTTAGTTTTTTATGCAATATCTTTCAATAAACTTAAGTTAATTAAATATTTTTTGAACTATAAGATACATGGTTGATAAATAACACTTAATTTACCTGATATTACAAATAAAATTTCAGAACAAATAGAATAAATGAATTGAAAACATATAAAAATAGTTTGATGAATTGATATAATAACATGAGATAAACATAATATTTTAATTAATTCATCAACCAATAAGTTAGTTAATTAGTTTTTTCTTAAATATAAAAATATTAAATGATAATAATAATTTTAATATTTAAAAAAATTAAATAAATCAATATATTTTTGAATGAGACAAGTTAGTTATGTTTATTTGTTGAGTCTAGTAATTTGATATAGATGAAAGTAGCTAGGATGGTTTGTATTAGGAAATTAATTCTTTTTATTTTTTAGTGGAAATTTCAGTTTATTTTTAAGACTATTAATTCTACTACTTATTTTAGTATTAAGGTAGTGGTTTTAAATTTTCTGAGACTTTTCTTTTTGGTGTTATTGAGGAATCTTATATGGTTTTATCTTATATTTTTAAAATATTTTTTCTTGAATTATCTTCAATAATTTCTTTCTTTTATTTATCGTCAAATATAAAAGAATCTCGGTCATTTATAAACATTTCTTAATTATTTTTAATCATATTTACTAGGTTTTCATCTAATATTGAATATGATGACATCATTTTATATGGTAAAAGGCTATTTTTTTTGTTTTATCTCTTATATTGAATCATACGAGGAGGAGCAAAAGAGTTAGAGCAATCAGGTAAAAGAGAATTACTTTTTCTATTTTTGTTGATTATTTCTTTTTAAATTGGAGGTAATAAGCTTTATTTAGGGGTAAACTATTCTGTATAGGTTTAATCATAGTTTTCCTACTACTAAATGATGTTATTATCTGTATTTTAATAATGACTATTAAAAGAATAGTCTTCTGCGATGTTGTTAAATTCTGTATTTCTTCTTGTTTATGAAGGGGAAATATTCTTAGCCTTTTAAAATCTTTTTATAACTCTTTTATATTCTATGTTCTTTGTACCTTTAAAAAGTGGAAGGAGATGAGACATAATTTTTTTATTTTAAAATTAACTAGTATCTTGCTAAATTTATTACTCTTAATTTTATTACTCTGGAGTTTACTATTTATCTTCATAAGTTGATGTTCTTTTTTAAGTTTCATGATATATAAAACTTAATGACTTTTTATCATGCTTTTTTGATGAGTGTTTTATATTTTCGATCTACTGTATAACATTTTCGTAAATGCTTTTTTAAGGGTTAACTGTTGATCTGCTATAAATTTCGCTGTTATTTAAGTTACTAGACTCTTGCTAAAACTAAATTATATTAGAAATTTATCCTGTTTTTTGCTAGTTTAATAAGTAACTTTATAAATTATCTTTCTTATTCACTTTTAATATATTGCTCTATATTTATTAACTCACATCAAAAATCTAATTTCTTCCTTATTATTAATCAGCATCAGTAGTTACATTTTAAGATTCATTTATTTCATGTTTATTATTATCTTAGATTTCCTTAGGCAATTATTCATTCTGCTGATATAAATATTAATTTGGGTCTTGAGTCTAAGATTGTCTTCTTATTTAGAGAAGACTTTAATCTTACTGAGAAATTGAAGTATTTTAAATTTAATGTGTATTCTAAATATGTTTAGCGTTTTGAAGTTCTTACTGTAGTTACTATGTCAGCTTTTATTTGTGAATATTGTGCTAATCTAAATTTTTTTATATTTAAGAGGCCTTTTATGATAAATTAATAGTATTTTTTTAAGTCCCGTCTAATTAGTTTTTATTTTGATGAACCATTTTTTGATTATTTAGAGCATTGTCAAGGATACTCAGAATTCTATTTTTATTCTTTGAGGTAATACTTTCATCTTTAAAAATTTATTTTTATCCATTTAAATTGTTACTATATTCACAATCTTGTTTATTTTCTCCAGTGCAAAAATCTTCGTGGTTATAGTGAAACTATTACAATTATTTTTCATTTTAAGTAGAAAGAGTAATTTAAATATTATTGCTTTTGTTTTGGCTGTAATATGAATTTTTCTTTTTGTGATTAAAACTAAGATTTTCACTTTATAAAAAATTTTTTTTAGGAGTAGTGGTTACATCTGTTTTTGATATTTCCAGAGGTAGCTGTTTAGTTTTTTGCATTTACTAAATATAAAGTTCTCTTTATCTTCTAATTTATTACAAAAGTTTGTTTTGTTAATCTATTTCTAACTAGCTAAGTGATAGATGACTGTTAAAATCTTCTTTGATTTTATTTAGAGGTTTTGATGTAGACTGAGAAACATTTTTTTCATTGATCTGTAACTGAATATTCTCATCGTTTTCCTTAATGTCTTAATTTTTCTTTTATTAGGCTTTAGGTTGTTTATTTTACTTTAGGTCTTAGAAATAAAAGGTCTTCGAAATATAAGTTGAATTATTTTCTATATTATTATTTGTTGCATCATTATTTTAAGAAGGAAATGCCATATGATTTGAATTGATGCATTCATGATTTTATATTTTAGACTTGTTATCTCTATTCTTCATTTATTTGTTTTTGCGAAAATCTAAATCCGTGATGTTTAAAATATCCTCAGAGTTAGTTTGCCAAGGTGAAATGTCTTCAAATTCAATTTTTTAATTATTAGTTTTTAAGTTGTTTGAAAAATACTTCACAGGAGAGTAAAAAGTGCTGTCACTTTAAATTTTTTATGAAAGCTCATCCCTGCCTCCATCTAAATTGCTACTCTAGTTGTTCTTTTTAGAATAAACTTTGTTTAAATTACTATTTTAATAAGATCTGTTTTGTTAAGTATTTTGCATTTGTTATCATACAGCTTTAGAAAAAAAAACAATGATTATATCAAATTATTAATTATATTAATTGGATGATTAATATTCTATAAATAAATAAACAAATATAATTCACTAAATTATATACATTTTTATGACTGTAAGTCCACATTACATTCAATTAAATATCCAAAAAATGAATATTTAAAAATATTTAGTTTTAATTTGTAGTTTAAATAATAGTGATGAGACAAAATAAAATTTATACTAATCATATTTTAATCTTAATTTTTACAAAGACAACACTCTAGATAGAAAGAAGGGTGTAAAAATTACTAATAAAGAATATTAAAGACAAATCTCCAAAGCAAGTGTAAACGAAATATATTACTAAATAGGTTATTTAATCCATTAATAAGTTAATTTAAATAACTAAAATAATTTTTTTTTGAAATTTAATCTAAAATTATTTTTAAAATTTTCATGAATTTTATGGAATTTGATCACTAAATATTAAAACTTATATTTCAACTAACTTAACTCATTGATTATTAGATAAAAGGAAAATAATTATGATATTTAAAATATAAATTTATTCAATTTCTCAATTCACATTCAATATGAATTTAATAAATTATTAATATCTTGATAAATTAAAACTAACATTTACCTGTAGAAAGTTTTAAGCTTTGAAGATTATAAAAATAAAAATAAATTTAATAAACTCTAATGAATTTTAAATATTTGAAATAAATTAAAAAAATCTTTACTTATCTCATTAATTTTTAATAAATAAATAAAGTGGATAAGACAAAAAAAATGTTTAAGTGAAAAAAATTTAAGTTTTAAAAATGATTAAATAGTGATGATTGAAGTTAACTATCATCAGTCGAAAATATATTTCAACAAAAAATAAATAAATAAATCTATTAAATCTCTAATCATCTTATATGAATAAATAAAACTAATTTTTTACAGAAAAAATTTAATACTTCTCTCATAAACTGTAAATAAACAATTAATAAAACAAACTATAAACTTGGCTGAAAAAAATTTATATTTGGATACTGGAAAGTAAATTAAATTAATTAGTTTATTTTGTGTTGTAAATATTTTAAATATATAATTAAATATGAAAATCAGTATCCATTGAATAAATTATATATAAATTTAGCGATAACTAATTATTTTCATTACTTCTTTTTATAAGGATTGTTGTTGTTGCTATTGCTGTTTTTGTTGTTGTTTTTATTTAAGTTTCTTAAATTATAGATAATATTTTTCTTTTTAACTTACTTTATTATGTTAGTGTAGTTATAGTGAGGAAAGAATATTTGATACTCTTTTAATTTGTCAAAGTTAAATTTTAATTTACCAAATATATGTAAATCTTTGAGATGCCCTTAGTCAGAATATATGTTTTCTTTATCACTTTTACTATAAGTTGTTTTTTATTCTATTGATTAAAAGCGCTACAAGTGGGTGGGTTCATAAAATTTTATACTTTGATTACTAATTTTAAAATTATTTTATACACTCGATAACCTTTTTTAAGTAGGACCTTCTATATTTTAGAGACTGCAAACTTTATTACCAGATGTATTCCTTTGTCTTGATACATCTTATTGCATTTTTATACTTTTAGAAAAACTCTAGCTTTAAAGCCTGATACTATCTTACTATTAAGACAACTATTGAATATCCATCTCACTACTTTTATCCTCATTAATTTGTTATTAAGACTTGCCTTTTATATCGTTTACTAACTAAAACTATGCTTTATGATTAAAAAATATTATTTATTTATTTATTTTTTACTACACTTTTAAAGAATAGTAATCTTACTCTTCAATCTTTTTCTTATCTATCGGTTAGGAGCTAACTTTTTATCTTGAGTTTGATAATTTGTTGATAAATCAGTTTTTGGTGATTAATCAAACACATTATTAGAGTGTCTTTTCTCTTTTAATAATTCGTTACTTTGTTAGTTCTCTGAAAACTCTATTTCACAGCTTTTGTGATTAGCATGAAAAATATAGGTACTTTTATTACAACTATTTTTTTGTAATATGCTTTCCTCTAATTAATTAGAGTTAGTATTTTCAATAGTATTATTAGTTAAAGGTTGCAATAAAATATTATTTGAAGTATTTAAAATTTTTTATTGGACATATAGTCTATCTATTGGTTTCATATTTAAGTCTTCATCGCTTTTATCCTATATATCTTCTTCTTTGTATTAATTTTTATTCTTAATAGTCAAATTTTAATCTTTTAAGGCTAAAATTTAATTAAAAAAAATTAAAAATCCATTATTAAAAAATTATTTAAAGTTTTAATTAAATTAAATTATTTATTACCTAATGTTTAGTCAATAGATACCGATACCTCTCTATCAAAACAAAAATTCTGACTTTTTTATTCTCCTTCTTATTCATCTTAATGGTTACTACTGTTATTAGAAGAAGTAATTTATGTTTAAAATTGACATTCTGTTGGCTAAGGAGTGTATTTAATTAAATTATGATATTTATTCATTTCCTTTATGGAAGTTTCATCATCTTATTCTCTTTGATTTAAAACTATTTGAGGAACATTCATAAAAAAAAACTTATCATTTGAACTATATTACAGCTCTTATAAAATTTCTATATCATTTATAAAATCTGACATTTAATTAGCATAGTGTAATCTTATTCTTTTTAACTCGTATCTTACACTTTGATTAAAGCTTAAACTGTTAAACTTCTCATCTCTATTACACATTTTTCTTTTATAATTTTAATCTCTTACTTGGCTGTGGTTTTAACTAAACTTTAGAGCAAAAATTTATTTTTTAACTACATAATGAATTTGCGGACATTTAGATAAGTTATGAGAAAATGCTCCACAAGAAGTGCAGTGAGTGATTTACTTGCTTTAAAATAAAAACTAGTGCTTCATCATTTAAAATTTTTCCTTTTTATAATAAAAATATTGAAGAAGTTTGACTTAAATCATTAGTACGTACATAATCATTCTAGTAGTGCTTGATAGTTTCTATAAAATCTTATATTAAAATAAATGAAACAAAAATAGGTGTTTTAGTTCTAACAGATATTTCAGCTGGTTACTCTGTGAAGAACAACCCCAAATCCAAGAGCTAATATGATTCCTTTAAAAAATATTTTAAATTTGAATATTAAGATATTTTAATTTATTTTACAATGTTAGAAACGTTAGATAAAGATCTGTAAAACTGTTAATTACTGTAATAATATTCTAAATCGTTTCCTTTGTCAATAAAATATAGCCTTGATAATTTTTAACCACAAACAATTAAACTCTCTCCTGGACCGAAGCTCTAATCTTTCATTTTCAGTGATAATTCAGATAAAAATTATTTGCTAAACTAAAGTCTTAAGTATTTGTAGTTTAATATTTTTTTGCCATAGTAATCTCTCAATACTTCTTCTCTCATTTCCTGAGGACAGCCATCAAATATGCATTACGCTATTTTTATTAATTTTAATATAGACCAAAAAAAATAAAATTACCTTTAGTTTGAAGCTAATCTGTGGCATGATAAATATATTCAGTGTATTTTAAAAACTTTACTTTTAAGTTATTTTGGATATTCATACGATTTAAGTAGCTGCTGAGAAGGTATTAATTTTATTTAAATTCCTATGATTTTTATTTTAAATCTCTAAATATTTCACCTATACAGTTTAGACAATAAGCAAATAGACCACAAGTGATAAATGTCATTAAAATTACATATATTTTTTCTAAAATATTAACTGGATAAATATCCCCATAACCAATCGTAATCATTGTAATTATAGTAAAATAAACGCCATAAACATATTAATAATACCAATCCTTATCAATCACATTAAACTATTTCAGCCAGCATCCTTCAGCATTATTTTAGGTGTTTATAGAAATAAGTACAAAACCACTACCAAATAAATGCGATACATAAATAATACTCAATATTAGTATAGCTAGCTCATATGCAGCAGAATATTTCTATTAAATTTAAAAGTGCTCATTCAATTTTTGAACATTCCTTTTAAACTTAAAATAAACATTTTAAATATGTACTTAGTAAGAATAATAAATCAAATTATTATTCTAAAATAAATGTTTCAACATAAAAATTAATATCAGATGATTACATATTATTTTATTTTAAAATTTTAGAGATATTCAAAGATGGCAAAATTATGTTCTTCTAAACTTAATAAATTCTAAAAAATATTTAAAGAAATTACTTAGTTTATTTTAAGAATCAGAGCTAATACCAAACAAAAATCACAAGGTTCAAAAAATATTAGCAAAACACAAATAAAGTCACTGAAAAATTTAGTTTTTAGGTATTTAATTGTGACCTGCTTTTTATCAAGCACAGTGAATCCATATTCATAATATCCTGAATGAAAGCTAATAAAAATATCTGTCAAAAATATAATCAAAGGCAAAGTTTATAAGAAAGCTATATAAAATCTGCTACTATGCCTTTCTTCTCCAAAAGCAATCAATGGTGGAACTATTACATACAAAATAAATAGTTAAATTAAAATAAAAATATCCCAAACAATCAGTATCAAACTGTTAGGCTAAAATACCCTCAATTAAAATAAATAGCTTCCCAATATCCAATTTTTCACATAATTTAGACTAATTTTAATTTTTTCTAAAATTTAAGGAGATTTTTTAAAAGTTTAATTAACATTTAGCTTTCTAAATTAATCATAAGTCTCAAGGAGAGTATTTTAGTTTTCAAATTACTCTTCAAATCGTTTATCCCTTTAAGACTCAATATAGGATTTATCTTAGATCATGTTATAATGCTTGCTGAGCAGCAATTTATAATCTCTTGCAGCTATGAAATACAAAAGTGAATTTATGAATTTTTTGACCATGAGTAGTATAACTAGGTGATTTTTAGTAGCAGGAGCTCCTTAAATAAATTAATTATTCTAATTGTTATTGTTTTATTAGATAAATGTAGAATTTTTTCCTTTTTTATCTAATCTCTTAAAATTAGTCAAACTATTTTTTATAATAGCTTGTTTCCTAAATTACTTTATTTGTTATAAAATATGTTAATTCTTAGTCTTTTATTTGCTAAAAGATCTTAATCTAGTTAATTATGATAGTTGATCTTAATTTGATTAGACTTAGCTATTAACGTCTATATTCATTTCATTTGATTAAAAAGACTTTAAGCCCGAATTAGTGAATTGGCAATTCAACCATAAGCTGTCTTAATCTGAATTTCTTTTTAGAGAGTTCACTATAATTTTTGTATTCATTTCAGGCGATTTCATTTACAAATCAATCAGGCTTCTATTACTTAGATTAGGAGAAAGAACAACTTAGAAATTTTCCCTATTTGTAGAACTTAATGCTGCATCAAAAGATTAGTTATTTATTATATATGCACCTTTTGGTTATTAAAGATTGCTTTCATTAAGATTTGAATGTTATTATTATTCTTGAAAAATTTAGCTGATTTCATGTTAATTTTACTATTCAACAAAACTATTATTTTCATTTTATGCCAAATTACTGTCTTTACTATGCTTTCTAATATTACATTCTTTCATTTAAGATGTCTTTAAAGAAGAATTTATTTATTTTAAAGCTTCATTTTTCTAAGTTTTACTAAAACTTGATTTCTAAAATTCATTAGATATGCCAGAATTTTAGGTTAGCTTATCCATTAAAATAATTTTATAAAGTTATTTTTAAATACTAACTTATTTTTTCTTTTCTTTTATTAACTCGAATAGTGTTTAACCCCTAAAATCAATAATTAAGTAAATTAAAAGAAATCTTCTACTTAACAATTAATATTAATAAATAATACACCTATATATTTAACTTAATTTAACTTAAAAATAGCATCCAATTTTAATTAATATAAAAATTGCTTAGAAAATTATTTAAAATTCAATTTAGTATAATTACTTTTTAGTATTTATTTAAACAAAATATTGTACAAATTCATTTATAAAAAAATCTATTCTCAACTTTTTAAAGTAATTAATTTTTTTTTAAATTTAATTAAGTGATTTAATAAAAAATTTTAATCTCGCATTTTATAATATATTGGTAAATAGATTTATCATAAAAAAGCAAAAAATATTTTCCATTAAAGTTATCCTTCTTGTTTAAAGAAAATTAGAGATAAATTTTGAATTAAATAAGAACTTTTCATATTCTTAAACAAAAACTTGTTAAGTAAATTAAAATATCTGGTTTTTTTAAGAAAAAAAATTGTAAGCAAGCTTATTTTCATTATAACTTAAGGACCAGCTAAAATGGATTTTTAGAGATTAAATGACTAAAAATATAATCCAAAATAAATTTTTGTATTTGTTATAAAGATTGTTATTAATTAGTTAATAACATAGTTAAATATAACTAAAATATTGTTAAATAACTAATTATATTCTATAAAAGATAATTTACAGATTAATTAAGTTCAGTGAATCAATAATTAATCATAAAATATGTTTTTTAAGGCAAGTATTTAATTTATTATTATTTTATTATATTTTATAGTATTTATTTTAAAATAATTAGTTTTAGCCTATTTCAATAGGTTACAATACATTTAATATAAAGTTAATAGGTGTTATTTTTTCTTTTAAATAAAGAAAACGTTCGTTCAGTATGAGGAGTAATAGAATTAGATATAAGTTTAAGTCTATTAAAAAATAATAAAAAACTACTTTGTATTTATCGGCATGCTAAATAAATTAATATTACTAATAATATATACAAAATAAGTAAATTAATTATTATTTTTATTTAGAAGTAGTAGAAATATAATTTTTAATAATGTAAAATAGATATTTATTGAAAAATAAGAATAGTAAATTGATAGAACTCTGTAGAATTAGAAAATTTTTCTTATTATACAATATACTTGCTATAACTATAATAGCTATATATAATGCATACATATATACATATTCTCTATTATTTTAAGAATATTCAAAATTAAAATAAATGAGTGCTTATCTAAAATTTCAAACCCTCACACTAATACAAGGTTATACGTATATAAGTAACTGGAAAAGTGATTTTTTTTATATACATAAATTACGCCAAAAAATTTAATATATCAAAAAATAATCTTTAATTCTAATAGTACAGTAAAAAATAAAAAATAGTCAGATTAATAGTCATAGATTGATAACCTAAGTAAATAAAGATAAAATTTTACCTTTTGTCAAATGAGGATGTATAGAAAGAGCTTTCGTGCTTCCTACTTGCTAGGGGCTGTTAAAATAAAAGACGGCTTATTTCTTGGCGATGAATTTTCAGTTCGAGTAAAAAATATTTCAAAATTTTTATTTCAAAACAGCAAATTTTTTTAAAATTGATTTGCTAACAAAAAAGCTAAGTTGGAAGTAAATTGTGAATTCTACTCTTTTTGTTAGATAAATAAATGCATCGATTTTTTTTAATTTTAACTAGATTATAATAATGAAACATTTTTTTAAATCATAAAGGATTTTGAGTTTTTAGATGTAAACAAAATAACTCGAGTTATAAATTGCTCTGGAAAGTAAATAGCTAATAGAAACAATAAAACCATTAAGTTCCTTACATTTAATTGGGTTGAAACAGATAAACAAGTAAATAAAATTTTACTTGCTTTAAAAAATATGGAATTGTTAATGATTAAATTAAAACATTTTTGTAAATTGAATCTAGGTATTATTTGATGCTGAGGGTAATAATTTGAAATAAATTAGAGAATTTGTTAATGAAGGGGAAGTTAATGGAGAAGGTATTTTAATTCATTCCGTCAAGGGAATTAATAGAAGTGTTTGCGCGCTAATAGCTTATTTTATGGTAGAGTATAAATGGTCTCTTGCTAAATGCTTAGAATATGTTACAATTAGAAGACCTGGCTTAAAAATTTAATAGAGCTTTATGGCTCAATTATAAAATCTTGAAATAAAGCTAAAAGAATCTTAAGAAGGAGCTTCATCTGAAGACTGGAACGAAAAATTATTTATAAATGAAGCAGAGTAGCTTGTTAAAAACACATATATAAATTCAAAAACAACTGTAACATCCTAAGCGATTAAAAGGAAAATATTCAATCTTAATTAAATGAAAAAAGAGAGCTTGAAATTACGCTGGGCAGATCATTTACCTGGTGGCAAGTTAATTTAGTATTTTGGATAAGCTGCTCGCAAGAATTTTAAAATATCAACCTATAACTATTAAACTTCTCATAAAGTTGGCTCAAAAGGATTATCTGGAGCAAATCTATAGAACAATTATAATTTCCAGTAAGCTGGTTAGTAGTAAAATGCAAAGGATAAGGTTTAAGAAAGCTAGAGTGATAATAATTCAGTTGTAAACAATGAGAAAACTACTGTGAAAAAACCCTACATCATATCAATTTTAAAAGTACTAAACTTATTCAAATATTATTTATTAGATTGGATTACTCCAATCAACTATTATTAAAGGAAAAAAGCTAAGTCCGCTTATTAATTTTTTTAGATTATTTAATCAATCTTACCAAAATATATTAATATTTTATGAATGATTGATTCCCTTAGTCTAATTATTAATTGCTGCTTCTG
Source organism: Tetrahymena malaccensis 436 (assembly GCA_000231845.2). Classification (NCBI taxonomy): domain Eukaryota; phylum Ciliophora; class Oligohymenophorea; order Hymenostomatida; family Tetrahymenidae; genus Tetrahymena; species Tetrahymena malaccensis. Next base: position 23,445 of record JH720129.1, on the reverse strand, counting down.
CTTTCCCACTAATTATTTTTGATTAATTTAATAATTTTATTTGAGTGGTAAAAATTAACATACCCAACCAGCGAACAGTAAAAATTTAAAATAAATAAATTATAATCCCCACTAACTTCTAGCTGCATAAATATTTAGTCAAAGCTTATTTTTTTCAAATTTAGATCTGCAATTAAATACAATTTATTTAAAAAATATTGTTGGTTATATCATTTATAAATTTGCTAATCTATAGAATATTAGCTACTAAGATTAGCTTCTTAATTAATAATCTAAATAAAATTAAGAATCAATAATTTAATTTTAATTTAAATAAAATCATTCAATAATTATTTAATTAATTAAAAATCTAATTTATTTTTTAAATTATTCTAAAGTCATTTATTTATTTATTAAATATTTAGGGATCAAAGAAGTGCTTTGACAGAGTATCAGGGACAACGGTCTCAAACAATGAAGATTTAGAGAATTAATATAAATTAAAGGCAGATTTTAGACCCAGCTCTTTAAGGGTTTTAGGAGAAGATAACCCAAATCAATCAAATATAAATAGCTTTTTACAAGATATTACAAATAATCCTGAAGACACATCTGAAATGACTCAAAGCCTTTCACCTCAAAAAATAAGTAGAGCTGAATAAAATAAAAGACTCTTTGAAGCTAATCCTATGAGCTTAAGTGATTAATTCAACAAACCACCTTATCAATAGCAGCAATAACCTTTAGCTATTAAGAATATTTTTAAATTGCAATAAAATTAAATTAAAAACTCAGCTTAAATTAAAGATTATAATGATAATACTAATTTGAAGAGTATTTCAAATAACTTTTAAAATCCTAAAAATACTCTAGCAAACGCTTATTTAAATTTTTAATCATCCAACTAAGCTAGTGCTAGCAATTAAAATAACTCTTCTCCAACCAGAATAACTAAAATTCTTAATGGATCAATTAGGATTTCCAACTTAATCACTGAAAATAGCCCTGATGGTTAATATGATGTTCCTGAAGAAACTGTATCAATTAACATGTCAAGCGGAGCTAAACAAGAAGCAACTATTTCTAATTTTTCTTAACAATACAATCGCACTTATAACTTTAAAAGACAAAGCCAAGAGAGACTGGGAGACGAAAATGCAGACTAAAAAAGTGCAAACCAAGATACTTAAAACAAAAGCTCATAAGATGTCTAATAAAAGGAGAATGGCAGCTTGATAGATAATTATTAACTTAAAGCTGAAGTAATGCAATCTGATTTGTTAACATCTATTTAGCTAGAATAAAATAAAACAAATCAAGGTCTGACACAGCCTACCTAATCAAATATAGCTAACCAATAAAGTTCAAGCACTGCTCCTTAAGGAAAGACTTTAATTTCCCTCAAATTAGTTTCTTTCCCTAAAAATGTATACTTAATCTCTTTTTTTAATAAATAAAAACTTATATTTTTTTTAATGAGCAGACCATTTAGTTCTCAGAAGGGTCTCTGAGACCAAATACTGCTACTAATTTAATGTAAAGAATAATAAAAATAAAGATTTAAATACTTATATAATTTTATTAAAATTATAAATTAGGGGACCAGTAAGCATCAATATTAACAGTAACCCAGAATAAGCGGAAGATCCAAAGTTTAGTAGCTAAAGAATAAATGATTACTAATTAGGATCAAATAATAATGGAATGAATGCTTTTAAGATAGCTGCAAATAATGTGGAGTCAAGTAGAATGGTTTATGGAACTAGAGCTCGTCCTTCTTCCATGGATCAATAAAATAGAATATTTAAATGTAATGCTTTTCATAATTAGAATTCTAAAATAAATAATTTTTTTTTAGAGTTAAATAAAAAACAGATAGCAAATAAGACAAGTACAAGCATTAACACTTCATAAAACAGTATATTATCGAAGTAGAAAGGAATTCAAAATAATAACAATAACTTAATATCAATAAATGCATCAAGCATTAACAACTACATTAACAATAACAGTAATTTAGTGAAATAAACTTAATTTCAATATAAATAAGCAGTTTAGGCTTACATCAATTCAAATACAATTAACTAACAGATAGTAAATAGTAATAACATGGGAGATAATAATTTATTCAAAAAAAGAATTAAATGAAAATCTTTTTTACCAATTTATTAGTTTTACTCATCAGAATTTTTTTGCAATTTCATTTAAAAGCAGCTTATTTACATATGATTTCATATTTAGAAATAGCTACAAGTAATTAACTTGTATCTGGTTTGCAGTCAAGTTTATTTTCTTGAGTATAAATGGCTAATTGCTTACTTAGCATGAATAAAGCTAATAAATAGATGAATCAGTATTTACTAACTGACTATTTAGTATTTTAGTAGGAATAAAAACAAAACAGGTTTATCTTAAAACGTTCATTCCATTATAAATTAATAATATGCTATTAAAATACCCTATATAATTTACTAATGAATATAATAATTGTAATTAAAATTTTGCCTATTATAAACTTTTTGAGCTGGTTGCTACCTGACGACTTACTGCAATATTTATGCAATATTTATTTAATGTTATTATAGTATTATATATTAATTAATTCTTTATAAAAAATCATTATTATCATCACCATCGTTTTTTTTTTTAACTTATAATCGTTTTTAACATATATAAACTCTAAATTAATTGAGTTAATCTTTTTTTCTTTTATAAAAAAAGCTTGTAGATAAATTAGTTTTTAATTATTTAGTTTATTTTCAAAAAGTTTTTTTTTGTTTTACTTATTAAAAAACTAAAAAAATTTACATATTTTGCTAAGTCGATATTTTAAATTTTTTATAATTTAAGCAGGAATTATAGAAGACTTAAAGCTGTAATTAAATTATAGTTAATAATATATTATTAGAAGATTTTATAAAATTTTCTAATTGGTATTTTGTCTATTACAAATATTTTTAAGACGCCTCACTGATTTATTATTTTTGCAATGATTGTTAAGTGTTATTATAGTATTTTCTTTAGCTAAATTTAAAAAAAATCTGATTAATTTTTACTTTTATATAACCAATCAATATTTTCATAAACTTGTAATCAATTTAGTAAAATCTTTTTATATACTATGAGAAACTTGTAGATAAATTAATTTTTAAGGATTTAGTTTAGCTTTTATAATTTATTTTATATTTTATTTAATTAACAAAATATTAGGGTAAAATTAATCATTTTAGTATTTTGCAAATAAATTTTTTTAACAGGTTTTATTGTTTGATAAATTTAATTCCCTCACAGTTTTATTTTTTATTTATTCATTTTAAAATATTTAGCATTTTAAAAGTAAGTTATTTTAAATCTTTAAGAATATTTTTTATTTATGAAGTCCCTAATTAATCATATGAGTAAAGAAAAATTTACATCCACTAATAATTATAATTATGCTTTGAATAAAAATTAGACTTGTGTAAATAAATTAAGAAATTCTAATTATAAATATTCTTAAAGAATGAATAATATTGTTAAAATTTTAGTTGTTAAATATATGTATTTAATAAAAATTCACAACTATCGAGTTTAATTAAAATACTAATTAATAAATTAGATACTCTAACAAGCATAAATCAATCACCTTCATATTAATTAATCAGTTGTAACTTTTAAAGCTAAGAGGAGGTGAAAATATTTTATAAAAAGTAGACATACATATATTTAACTGTCCATCTGCCTTTAAAACATTTTAATTTTATTTGAAAAGTCTACTATAATCTCAATTATTGAAATGAACGATAATCAATCATATCATATGAAAAGATCTTTTAAGTATATGTGCTTTTAGAATCAAGCTCATCATTTTAACAATTTAGTAAATACAAAGCATTGTATAGAAAATAGGATGAATTCAAAATCTCCTGTATTTAAAAAAATATCTCCCAGTAAGCAAGTAGGATCTACTTATAAAATGAATTAAAAACGTAGAAAAGAAGTAGATAGGACTATTAATATTGAAAACTAAAAGCTTCTTAAAAAACTTTAAGAAATAATGGAGCCTAAAGTAAATAGCAGAGGTAAACATTCAAATTAAGATGGTTTAATATATGCTAGACTTTCCTCAGCTTAAAATGGACCTAGATCAAACAGTAAAAACTCTAATTATAATTAATTAGGTGTTTTAAATAACTCTTAGATAATTAATGGTGGAGCAACAGTTGGTTCTTATATTCAAAAATCTTAATCTCCTTCATCAACATTAAGAAATACTGGATCAACAATTAATAATTTTAACCATTCTGTTATTCTTACTTAGAATTAAAATACGTTTTATAATGGATCAACAAATTACAACTCAACTAATTCAAACTTTAAAAATACAACTAACAATACTTTCAATAATAATCCAAGCTATGATCACAGCAAAAGCAAAATACTTAACTAAACTGCTAATAATTTTAATACATACAAAAGGCAAAGCGAGCTAAATACAATTGAAAGAGAAAATATTAAAATAGCTAAAAAAATAACTGAATGTAAGCCTGCTGTAGGCACCATAGATGAATGGAATTAGCACTACCTTAAATTCAAACAAAATTCAACTATAAGAAGAGTCATAACAACTACAGGGTGCAATTCTGCATACGAATCATAATCTTATTTACCTCAACCAAGTAATTTTAGCCCTGCTGTAGCTAACTAAAAAAATGCAAAACCTTATATATATATTCCTAACATTTAAAGCATGCAAGCATAATATTAAGAATTTATTAAAAAAAATAAACTGTACTCAAATGGAAATTAAATAGATTAACAGAGAATTTTTATGTCTCATTTTAACTCAGTTTCGAGATAGAGATAAAGAAATATATCTGCACACACAGGATCTCTGAATGGTTAAATAAATAACATGGAGGGAATGAGTCAGAAAGATTTACAATCCCCTAAAATTATCAATGGTATTTATGTTTCACAATCTTAAATTTGCACATAATAAAATGGATCAACAAATTTAAATAGCACATAACTGAGGCAGAGAAGCCATTTACAAAGTAAAAAAAGTAGCGATGATTTGATGCCAAATAAGCTAAATAATTACAGGAGAAGTCTAACAACATATCAAGGAGACCAAAGACTACCTTTTAACAAAAAAGAAAATGAAGCCAGCTAAAATATTTATTTAGATGAAAACTAAAAAGATTAAAAAAACATGATAAATAATAAAAATAATTAATTTTCTGATCATAAGTAAAATATTGAAATGATTGATTTCGAGCAGTTAGAAAGTGACAATTAACACATTTTAAAATAAAATAATGGATATGAATTTAATGATTAAGCTAACTCTTCATCTTATAAATATTTCAGTTAATAAAAAGTTTAAAATCAAGGAAAGTATAAAAACAGGACAAAGTATATGGAAAGAAGTTTAATCGATCCAAGAAGCATAGAATTCGAAAAATTAAAAAATTCTTAATTTGACTTTAGGAGCAACAAATATAAAAATAACTAAGTTCATGCTAATAATATATGTAAAAATAACTTTATGTAACAAAGTCAACCACTTTAAGGAAAAAATAAAAGAATTTTAAGTGAACTTGGATTCTCAGATGAAGAAAATGGAAAGGAAGTTGATAAATAAAAGTAAGAAGATGAAGTTTCTGGATTAATTAACATAAATATGCTTAATTAATTTTAGAATGATGATAAATCTAACATTGAAAATTCTGAAAATTTTGATGAAAAAATAAAAGAAATTCAACAAAAATATATTTAATTAGATTCTTTAAAAGAAAATAATGTATTAAATTAATAAAATACATCATAAACTATTATAAAAAATGATGAATAGAAATCTGAAATTTTGCCACTAAGAAATTCATAAGATCAAAAAAATTTTTAGCTTTTCCATATGACTTAAATGACTTTACAATAGGATGGCAAAGAGAAAAAAGAAAGTTCTTTTTGAATACTAATGTAAGATAGATAAAAATTAAAAAATTGATAAATAAAATCTATTTAATAACTTTAAAAATAAGATAATATGGTTTCAAATAAGTTTTCAAAAATAAATTAATATTTAAATAAATAAAAGATTTCTTAAAAAATGTTTCAAGTATTCTTAGCTTTATTGTAACTATTACATCATCAAAATATTTTGTAATAAATTAAATTTATTAAAAATATACATAAATATGACTTATTTAAAATAATATTAAAACTTTTTAATTCAAAAATAATAAATTTATAAACATTAAACTTTTAATAAAATATTCACCATTCCTCAATCAATTAACAACTATGTTAATTTTAATTTAATAAATATATAAGAGAAGCCCATGAGATCCTTTTAATTATTTTTATTTGGTCATATATTTATAACTTTTAAATCATTTGATTAATATTGATAGGAATATTAAAATAAATTTAAAATAATTTGCTCTAAATTTAAAAAATAATAAATTTCTATTTGAGTTATATTATTTATTAATAGATAGTTTTTTTTAAAAACTGTTTTATCATCAAAACAATAAAAACACAAACATTAAAAATATTTTATGCTTAAATTGAAATTTAAATGCTAATTCAATATAGAAATCAAATAAAAAAACACTAATCTTTAATTTAAGTAATTTTTTATTCCTTAACTAATAAGCAATAGTTTAATTTAAAAGTTTTATACTCAATATAAAATAGTAAATACTTTATTTTTTATTTAGATTTCAAATTTAATTTAAAAATCTTTTACTTTCAATAAACTTTGAAAAAAATATTTAGAAAAAATTCAATAAAAATAAAATGGATTTAAAGAAAATATTTTGATTTAAATTTTTCAAATAATTGAATTGATTATTTATTGTATTAGATGGATAATTAATTTTTGAAAATTAAATTTTTGATTCCAGATGAACAAATATCATTCATATCAATCTATTAATATTGAAATTTACAGATTCAGTAAATTTATTAATCAGCTTTTTATTAATAACATTAATTTTATTTCAAAATATCTGAAAGTAGTTTTATTCAATATTTATTAAAGATTCATAACTTACAAATAAAAGTCAATAAAATCGTTTTATGAAACCTTCTCAAAGCTATAAGTCTAAGACATTTAGCAGTCCTAGCAATATGATTGAAAGCTTTAACAGTTCCATGAAAAGCCCTTAATCTGCTCAAATCTAAACCAAAAGAAAAGAATAAGCACCAGATAGTAGTTATGGACATATAAGCTCAATAAGAACATAGCTAAGTTTAGAGAAAAAAAAAGTGCAAGATTTAAATAAAGTTGTAATTGATTATCAAAATCTCAAACAAAATTCGGAGACAAAGCTAAACGCAAGCCTTGATGATTTAAGGTAATACAAAGATGAGCTTTTAAAAAGTTAAAAAGAAATAAAAAACTATGAATACAAGTTAGAATACTTAGAGAAAGAAAAAGCTAGACTTGAAAATCAAAATAAATAGCTTAAGGCTTACATCACTAAACTTGAGTAAGCTCTTAAGACTGCCTAGTAAACAAGAAGATCTTCAAATAGCCCTTTTAATCGTACTTAGAATAGCGTTTCTAATATTAATTAAACATTCAGTCATGAAAATTTTAATTCAAATAACACAAATAACAATCCTCCTCAAAATATGAGCTATTAAAATCTAAATGTTTCAAATATTTCTCAATCTAATAATGCTACAAATCCATAATTAAGCGTAACATATTTAAATTTCTTTAGCTTATACTTTTTAATAGTTTTAATATGTTTCTTTTAAAATCAATTAAGAATAGTTTTACATATAAAATCTTAAATAAATATTTAATATTTAAGTAGACTATTCAAATTATTAGATATGATAAATAGTCGTTGATTTATCTAGTAGTTATTTAATTATGTATATTATGTTAAAAATAGCAATATATCAAAAAACTTGAGGCAGATGTGAAGAACTACTAATAAGAAATTAAGATCTTAACTAGTGCATTAGAAATTAATAGTCCAAAAGTTAGTATCAAAAGAGGATTAGATTAATCAATAGAGCAGCAGCATGAAAAAAGTTTAATAAATTTAACAAAAGAATTAGCAGAATGCAAAGAAATAATATAACAAAATGAGGATGTGGAAAGTGGATTGAGAGAAAAAATTTAAAATCTCAATTAAGAATTGGAAAAAGCCATCATTTAAATAGAAGAATAGAGAATTATCAAAGAAAATGACAACGAAGAGATTTTTAAGCTAGAAAATGAAAATAAAAAGCTTCAGCAGCAAATAAAAGATCTGCAGCAATCTAATCAAGTCCTCTAAAATTAGTTAAACTAAAGTATTAACTAAACAACAACTTTATAGTAGCATTAGTAATAATAGTAATAACAATTACTCTAACAGCAACTGTTATTAGCTACTGACCGTCTAAATACACCTAAGCAATCCTAAGTTGAATAAAAACTACAATCTTCATTTTAGTAGCACTAATCTCTCTCATAATAATCTAACGACCACAGGTAACACAATACAAGTAGTTAGCACAACCAAAGCCACTCAACATATGATAAACACGAGGCTTACGACATAATACATAAACAAAAAGAAACTATTAGAGAACTTACAGAGGAAATCAGCTAAATAAAAGCTCAACTCACAGAATAAAACTTGAATGCGTACTCTGACTCATAAAAGTATTACTTAGAATTTTTTTTTTTTATTTGTTTAAAAAATTTTGCAAACTTCTAAGATTATTTTATTTATTCATTAATTATGAAAATAACAATGTTGCTCATTATTAATTAATAATTTGTATAGATGGAATAAGCAAGTTGATGAATTAAAAAGTACAATTAGAGTAAAAGAAGAAGGACATTAGGACCTAAACTAAAGGATTAATTAATTATAATATGAAATAGATCAGTTAAAATAAAAGATAGAGAAATCTAAAGAAAAGAAAAACAAATATAAATAAGAAATAAACATTCTCAAGTCTGACTAAAAATAGCTAGAAAGCTTAAACTAGAAATTAAACAATAAATTAAAATCTGTCATTGAAGAAAGCTCAAACTTTAAAGATTAAATATTTAATGCTTTGAAGCTTAACAGTAAGAATTATTAAGTTCCAAGATCAGTGGATGCTGTTTTAGAAGAGATTCTGTATATAAGGCAAGAAAATAAGTAAATGAAATATGCTCTCGATGAGTCTGTTAACAAGTATGCCTAGTAAGTTATGCTAAACAAAGATCTTAAAATTGAAATTAAATAAAGGGAGTAATAAATAGAGAGACAAGCAGAGTCTAAAACACTAGTATAATCAACATTAGCTTAACAAATATACAACCTTCGTTGCTAGAACACAGATCTGAACGAAATAAATTCAACTATAAGGAGAGAATGTACTATGTTTATGGATTCATTAAAAGAATAAAAAACTAAAAAATCAAAAAGAAGCAAATCTTTGAAGAAATCAAAGAGTACGAAATCTTTAAAAAATTGAAAAATGGAGAGAGCTAATTTATTAATAAAATTCTTTAAGAAATATATAATTAATTTTATTTAATGCATGAAAATTTAACAAATATTAATTAAATATTTTAGATTTTGAAAATCGTAAGAATTTATTTTTTCACTAATCAATTAATTTATAACTGTTTGTAAATCTCTTTAGGAAAGTAAATGTTAAATTCTTTTAGTAAAATCATAAGGCTTGTTATTGTTGGAGAAAAAGAATATTCCTCTTCTGTCTATTTGTTATACTTATTTTACTCTTAATTCACTTGAAGTTATTGAATCTATTCTATAACTTCTTTCATTCTACATTAATGAAAAGTTAAATAGCATAATCCTAAAACTGGATGTACCTGTTTTATTTTAAATTTTAAATCAGCTATTTTATCAAAGCAAATTATTGTTACATCTTAAATGAGTTCAATATTTTTTTCTGCTCCATTTATTTGAAGTTCTCTTTCTTTCATTAATTCAGTCACTTTTAACACATCAAGAGGCTTCTAAACTTTATTTTAATAAAAAAAATCTTTAATTTAATATTTTATAAATAAATTTACAATCCATATCATAAATGTGAAAATAGAGAGTGGGAAACTTAAATGCAACACTGTATATTAATGATCCTTTTAGAAGATACATTTTTCCTTGATCTTTTTAAATATAAATTTAAAGTATGATATTATTTAGGAACAAAAAATTAATAACGATCAAAGGTGTGGTTAACTTCTAAGAACTCAGAATTTTCATTTGACCTCTTACGAATAATAAAAAAATATTAATATTTTAAATAAATGTCTCAAATAATACAAAATCATCATCTATTTATTTATAAGAAATTTCAAACCCTTCTAAATTAATGGATTTGCAGAGCTGTTAGCAATCTTATCTAAACTGCTCAAAACTAAATTTGTAAAACTTGATTTCGTTTAAATCCATTTCTTTTTTAATTATTTTTAAGATTTTTAATTCTTAAATTAATTATATTAATTGATTGAATACAATATAGATTAACTTGATTGAATAAAATCTATTCGATTCTTAAATTTTGTCAGAATTACATTTCTTTTTTCCAAAGGAATCTATTACTATTATCAAAAAAATTAAAATAATAAATAGTACTTTTTATAATCAGGAAGAATAATTAGAAGAAAGAGTTTGCATATTTTTTAGGCAATTTGAACTAACAAATATGGATTTAGTAGTAGCAGGTGGTATAGCCGCAGCTTCACTGTTTCCAATATTTGGACTCTAAAAAGATATAAAATCTATCCAGTATACTCTGAGAGAAATGAATGGTCTTCCAACTTACTCTCCTGGAGAGTTGTATCATTTATTATAATAAGGTAAAGATATCATGAAATATTTCAAAGAAAGCGATGGCGGAGAAAATCTTAAAGGGAAAGTTTTTGTATAAGGGCGCATTGATGCTAGATATCCTGTGAAAAGTGTCTTAGTAGAAAGAGATCTTATATATAGAAAGTTTTAAGTCGATAATATTTATTCAAACGATAGAGGCTCTAAAATAATTAGGAATCCTAAAAGAGGACTGCTATCTTTTACTTAAAATGATAGTAATAAAATTATTACAGAGTCTTCTCCTTATATGGATCTTTATAACTACTCAGAAAAAAGTAATAATTTCACCCAAGTGTAAAATCCAAGTTAATTTCAAGAAGTTTCAGTAAGAATCATGAAAAATTTGTCAGCGAACTACAAATATGCACTTTAGTTAATAATGATAAAAAAGTTTTTTAAAAGGTTAAATTTTGCAGAAAATGCAATTATCATAATAGGCTTCTTGATTGAATTCATATTTTCTATGCTTCATCTTAAAATAAGAGGAAGAGGTATTAAAATTGGTTATTAAGAAATAGAATTTGGAATTCCCATCAAAACATTAATAACTGTTTTTGGTGAGGTTATTTTTAACAGAAAAACAGGTAAAATGTTGGTGAAAAAACCCGAATTCTTCTTTAATTCTGATGCGAGATTAAGAAGTGATCTAATAAATAAGATTGCAAACAAAAGAATATTAATGATTTTGCTTTGTATCCCTTTATTTTTTTCTGGAGCATACTTATACTAAAAGCTATTTAGAATAATTAGCTAATTTATCAGAAAATAAAGATAAAAAAAAGAAGATTAGCTAAAGAAAATGGGAACCTTGGAGCTTGATAATCTAGCATGCAAAGTATGCAAAGATAATGTAAGAAATATAATATTTAAGCCATGTCATCATATGACTCACTGTAAATTATGTTTTGAACAAATTTTAAAGTAAAATATTTAAATTAGTAATAATTTAAGTAACCATTTAAGCTAATTACCTATCCCTTAAGATTTTGAATGTTCTATTTGTAAATAACATGTTACATCTACTGTTGAAGTATTCGTCTCGTAATCTGGGTGGTCTGCCCAACTTTTTAGCTTCTATAAATGCAAAAAGCATAAAGAAGCAACTTTATTATTTTCATGGTTTTTTAATTATTTTATTTTCTAAATTATTTTAAGCTAAGTTCAAATAAATTTAATTTACCTATGCTAATTCATTATTCAATACAAATTTTTAATTTAGTTATATAAAATTTTCACTACAACTTAAATATAAAATTTAGAAAAAAAGACCTCATATATTAAAGATTTATTCTTTATTTTTTTAATTAAAAGAATTGTATAAATAAATTTTAAATTTAGTTTATGTAATTATTTTAAAATTGTTTTAACCTGATATTTATCTAATTTTTATATAAAAACCAAAAATAAATTTAATATAGCTTCTCCCTAAATTTAGAAAATAAGCTAATTAGAACAAGATTATTTATTATGACTTGCATAAAAATTGTTTTTTTTTTTTTTTCATTAATTTTTTACTTACTAAGTCAACCAATTTACCACAAATAATATTTTTATATTAATTATAGCTACTTGCAGACTTTTATTGAGTAAGTAAGTATTTTATATTTTTTTCTCAATTTATATTAAATTTTATAACATATTTTCACTTATTTATAGTATTTAAAAATCTTATCTTTCTACATAGCTATTTAATTAATATTTTATTATCAATAAATAAAAATTAATATCACTTTAAATATAACCCAAAGAAGAACGAATAGTTTTTAATCGTAGTTGATAAATCAAAAAATATAAATATATTTGAATGAACATCATTATCTAGGTGTGAATTATTGCCTGTTTATTATTTCATGAATATATTTATATCACTAAATAGATTTATTTGTTTAATTTATTTTAATGATTTAGAAAAACAATATTAATTATAATAATTGAATGAATGAATAAATAAATAATTAAATTAATCTTAGTATATTTAATATAGAAATAAAGACTTAGAGATATCATACTAGATAAATTAAAAAATAAATACTAAATTTGTATGCATTTATGTGTGTATGTATGTAAGGATTTTTGTTTGTTTGTTTCATGAATAGGTTTTTATAACTTAATATACTTTTATTTATTTATTTGTGATTTCTTTTTACACTTTATAAATATTAATTCAAATAAAATTCTTTAAATTGATTGATTGATTTATTGCTTTGCAGCTGTTTCTAATGTTTTTTCATTCAGGTCTAATAATTTATTCGTCTTCTAAATCAAAGTAATTTTCAAGGATGGCAAGAGATCTTTTGTAAACATCGTCATCAGGATGTCTTTAAAGATCTTCGATAAAATCTAAAGCACCAAATTATTCTAATTGGATGCAGAAAGGATTATCTTAGCCTTGCATAAAGTGATTTTTACCACATTCTAAAATGTGTTTTAAAGATTCTAAAATAACAGCAATTGTTTTAACATCCTTTGTACACTTAAGGATATCAGTATATATCTTTAAAACGTTCATTTCAACAAGTTTACGTATGTCTAAAGGATTAGCTTAAGATGTACAGTTAGAAATGACCCAAGTAGCTTCACGAGCTATTTCATCAGAATCTTAGATCATACATTCGAACAATGATTAAACATATTGAGGTTGGTTAACTATTTAGGAAATTTATCTTTCATTACCAGCAGCAATATTACTAAGTACCCAACAGGCTTCTCTACGTACAGCCTTCTTTTAGTGCTTAACAAGTTTAAATATTTCAGGGAGAGCATTGTATTTAAGAACTTCTTCAGTCTATTCATCAGTACCAGTGCAGACGTTACCGAGAGTACGCAAGCAAGGAATTAAAACAGAAAGGTATTAGTGATTAATTAATCTTATTAAAGTAGGAATGACACCAGTTTCAATGATACGTTGAATTCTGTCTTCATCACCATCACTCAAGTAACTGATAGCCCATGAAGAATCAGTGAGGACTTCAGAGTCAGTCTCTTACATAAGAACCTTGCATAGAGGTTTTACTGCATCTTGAACTAGCATATAATCAGGTAAAGGACGACCTCTACAAAGATTGCTAAGTGCCCATGATCCATGCTTTATAGTTTTTCTATCATTTGTGTTCAATAAAATATTAACAAGAGGTTTAAGTCCATCGCATTTAAGAATCATGTCTCTGTAAACGCTGCAGTCACTATTTAAAAATAAAAATTATTTTAAAAAATGGAACAATTTAGAAAATTTAATTTAATTTAAATTCCTATTTTTTTAGATTCATTCATTCATTCATTCATTTATTTATATTTTTCACTGTAAAAAATTTTGAATAATTGGCAAGTCTATTTATTTATCTATCTCTTTTAACTATCTAGAAAATTTCAAAGTTTTTTGGGTTTATAAATTATAAATTAAAGTCAAAAAATAATTTGAAAAAATAAAGAGGGCCTTCTAAAAATTGATTATATGTCTATAAATAAGCGCAAACTAAAATCAGAAAGAGACTGCTAACTTATTTAGGCTTTTGTAAATAGTAAATTATTTGATCCAATTAATAAATAGCTCATTCTTTTTAAAATTTAAAGAGAAATTTCCTCCTCCTTTTTATATTATAATTTATTTATCTTTTCTCCTTTTAAGCTAATAAATACATCAGAGTCAAATATTTTTACTAAGGATATTTTTTAGTAATGAAAATTTATATTTCTTAATAAATTATTGCGCGAACTTTTTTGTTTGGAAGATCAAGATAAATTAATATTAATTAAATGCTATTCAAACAAAATAATCGAAGCTCTTCAAAAATTTTTTATTTTGACTTTATATAAGAATCTATCTATCTATATGTTTTAATTTAATTTCAATTTCTTACCCTGAAATATTACCGATAGCCCAAATTGCTTGTTCGGCTATGTCTTGATAAGGAGAAAGAAGGAGCTTACAGAAGAGAGGAATGGCGCCCTTATCCTTTATAAGTTAAAAAAAGATTAATTAGATTTTTAAAAATAAGTTTTTTGGAATTCTATAAAGGAATTTCAAGTAAAATCTTCTTTTATAGCCTATAAAATTAGAAATTTAACATTATCCTTTTAGATATTCTAATAAAATTCATTGCTGTAGTAGTAAATTTTTATAAATCTTTTTGCTATTGTATTTGTTTGTAATATCTTTTAGTTTTAAGTGAATAAAATTTAGTAATAAAATTACGATAATTGATTGTGTTTGGTGGGTAGTACCAGAAGCGATGTTAGTAAGACACCATGAAGCTTCTAACTGAAGAACGGGATAAGTACTTTATTTAATGAATTCAATAAAACGTGGGACACAGTTTGAGTCAATAGCGATTTAAATAGGAGGAGAATCTTCAATAGAGAGTAACTTTCTAAGACCAATACATCCGTGATGTTAGTAAAGAACATCTTAGGAGTTGAGAGCAATTACTAATTCTCCAATTTGCTCAAACTTGAATGTTATCTTGTAAATTGCCTCAATCTTGGCTCTGAATTCAGGTTCTAAGCTCATTAATGCTTAATACTAATGAGTTAATCCACCTCTTTCTTATTGAGACAATTCAGAACCTGGACCTGACTTGTCAATATTTCTATTTTTTCTGAGAGTATCTAAACGCTTCTTTTCTCTCAACTCAACAGTATGGTTTTCCATTCTTCTAGCCTTTTCTTTGGCATCATTGTCTTTTTCTTGGCTATTTTAATAACCTACGTTACTGAAAATATTCATTTTGATTTAATTTTATGATTAGGCTATCTATGTGTTTTGTTGCACTTAGCAAAATTTTTAGTTTTTTTAGTTTTTTAATTTTAATTTGATTATAATTTTTAAAGTCTTCGGCAAAAATATCAGCAGAAAATAAATTTCCTTTTTTATTTTGATTTTTAGATTAAAAAATGTATTCCTCTAATTTGTGCTTAATAAATGACAAAACTCTAGACAGACTCACTCTGAATTTATTTATTTATTTGTTTGTTTGTTTATTTATTAATTTTTCATTCATCAGTAGATCATAATTATTGATAATACTTTAAATAAAAAGGTTCATTTATAACAATGAATAAGTTAAACATTCGAGAATTAATTTATATATAAATGAATTATTAATATCAAGAAAAAAATTAATTACTAGATAGATACATTTGTTCAGAAATATATCTAGCTAAACAAAATTAATATTTCTCATTTACTTGTTAATATTTTTATAAAAACTTTTTATATAATCTATTTATTTTCATTTACTCTTATTTAGAGTGACCTTTTTTATAATCTATTTAGCTATAAAAGTAAATTTTTAACAATATTTAATTCATTTATTATCAATAGGTAATTGATTATTTTAAATATATATAAATTGTTTAAATTTTTTTTTTAATATTATTTTATTTATTTTAACTGGAAAAAATTACTAATATTTGATTAAAGTTTTTTCTAAAGGGTTTTGCAATTATCAAGAAAAATAAAAGAAAATAGGTTAATAATTAAGTAAGTAAATACTATCTCAAGCAAAATTATTTTTGATAATTCTTGTTTATTTTTAGAATCTTTTGATCAAATTTTTTTTAGCTAAAATTAAAGATTTTGTTATAAATTTATCTCTTTGATTAATTTTGATTAACATTTGATAATTAAAAAAGTAATTAATAAAATATAATTATTTTTAGATGCTTTAATATTAATCAATATCTGTCAAAAATATAATTTTAGATGAGTATTTTTAAAAGATTTTATTGAAAATCCATCATTTATTTTATTTATTATCTATTCTTTAATAAACTTTTACTGATTTTGATGACGTTTTAATTATGTATTTTTTTAATATATTTCTGATAAAGTAAAATAAGCATTGAAAAATGACTCAATTAGAACGTATGGTTTATTGAGAAAGAATTCTCACCTTTATCTAGTTTTTCTAATAAAAAGACAAAAACATTACAATCCTTCTCATCTGCTTTTTATCAAAAAATTTAAAAAAAGAAATCAACTAATAATGAAATAAAATATAAACATTTGAAGAAAAGGAATAAGTGAAATCAAACTACTTAATTTTTCAATTCATTCCAAAACCTAAATCACCGATTATTAAAAAATTGATTAATTCATTCTTTATTTCAGAATAACTAAAATAAATAAAGATAGCTATTTTTTCTAAAATAATTTTTATTTTAAGATTGCGGAAAGAATTTTACCAAAATAAGTTAAACTAAAAAAATTATAAACTTTATATCTACTTATTATCAAACATTTAAAAAAAGAAATCAATTAATTGTTACACAAAATATAAATATTTTGAAGAAAAAGAAATAGGGAAATTTAGTTAATTATTCATTCCAAAACCTATTCACCAATATTTAAAAAAATTTGGAATTCTGAATTATTTAAATATTGATTCATTCGTTCTTTATCTAGAATTACTAAAATAGAAATAGCCATTCCTTCAAAAATAATTTTTTATTTTAAGTTTTTAGAAAAGTATTTTACTAAAGTAAGAAAAAAAAATAATTATTTATTGTACTTTATTATTACTTCTTTGAGTAAAGTTAAAAATGTTATAAAATATTATAGTCCATAAATCATATTAAAAAGTTAATAATATGTTTTGTAAAAACTCAATTGATAACTCATAAACTATATATTTTCTTAAGCATTAAAACTATTTTATCATTTAATCTTCATAATTTACTTAAAAGTTTTTAAAAATATAAATTCACTTTTGTTTTTTTTGATATAATGATATGTAAAAATTATGGTAAAATTAAGTAAAATAGCTTAATTAAAACTTTTTAATATTTTTCATATAATTGTAGAGAATACTATTTGTAAAAAATCCCTAATGAATTATCTGTTTTAAGTATCTTAGGTGGTAAAATTGACATCACAAAAAGTTAAATTAAAGTTGTGGTATTAAACACCTAAAGAAAATTTTTATCTTAATTTACAGTATTTAAGTAAGATTAAATGACTCAAATCTAATTCATCATTAAATAGGAATCCTGAAAAAAATACATTTGTAATCATTAAAATTAATAAAAGAAGAAAAAATTATAACAAAGGAAAGAAATTGATGGGATTTTATTACTTAATTTTCTTGATCATTTTAACGAATTTTGTATAATGTGGTGTGATCCCTAGCAGAGTTATACTTGTTGATAAAATAGGAAAAAATTTTTTGTTTAGGACTAACTCTCCAGTATAAGGTGATTCATACCAAATGTCAGAGTTATAAGAAGCTATGATAGAAAAAATAACTTAAGCTGGATACTAGCCTCCACAAGACCCTAAGATTCACTCCTATAGCTTAGTATGGTTTTATGACTCAATTAAGCAAAACTATACAGAAAATAAATACTTTAAAAATCACACTGAATACTAATTTAGTCAATATCCTATTTTTGGGTCTATTATAAATCCTAATTCATTACCCAGTTTTTTAGCTAAATTCCTAGCTAAATATTACCCTATATGGAACCATGATAATTTGAATGTTTTAACTAAAGAGCTAAGAAATAGCCTTTAGTAATAAGAAGAAAGACCAAAAATTATATTCTTCCATTGTATAGCTGGAGAAGACCGCACCGGTTAAGTTTTTGGTGGTTATGTAATGAGATACATGAATTGGACTTATCAAAATGCTCTCGATTTCGATAATCATGTTGAAGAAAGGAAAATTCATAATGCTAGCAAGTATGGCTTGAATTGGTACTGCTACTATTTAAACAATTAAGGAAAAGGAGGTGATTGCACATATGAGCCTGAATATTGAATAAACTTATTATTTTTAACTGTAAATGAGTTTTTTTATTTTAATAAGATGTATATGTATTTGGCAGTATAAAATATTTTAAATAGTAATAGATTTTATTTTGAAAAGAAATATATGAAATAAAATTTAAAATACATTAAATAAAGAATATAGATAATATTTGAGATAAATTATCTAATTAAATATAGAAAATTTATTTCAAAATGTGGGTGGGGTGGGTATTTTTATATGATCATTTTTATTTTAATGCTAAATAATAAAATTACAAAAATTTTGATTAACAAAAATTTTAAATTTAAAAAAAAAACCTCTCTAAAAAGTAAAAGAATTAGTATTATTAATATGCTTAATTAAAATATTTTGAACTGTTATATTTCAACAGAGTAAGATATTTTAAAATATTTTTAAAAATTCAATTTTTTATTTTCAAAAAATTATTCTTCATTTGATGAGAAAAATAAATTAAATTGAAAAATTAAAATAATTTAGTAAATATTTTAAAATAAATGAAACAAAGAATAAGAAACAATAAAACTACTTTTAATTAATCAGTCAATCTATTTCTGAATACTATTTTTATTTACTTATAAAATAATATAAAACGTTGGATATTAATCAAGGCAGTGCCGCTCTTGTAATATTTAAATAAAGATTTATAAGGTTTTTATTGATTAATTAAATTATTCATGAATTGTGATTGATTTATTCTTCTATGTATAATTTGATATAATCTAAAGAAAAATTTTAAATTTTCAATAATTTAAATTAAGATAAGATTCTTACAAAAATAAGATATTTATTATAAATAAGTATAATAGAATTTAGAACATATAAATAAATAGATAGATAGATAGATAATTAAGCCAATAAATATAAAATGGTGCCTCAAATATTAGCAAAGTTTTTGAATATAGCAAGCTTCTTACTTTTTATCCAATTTAGATTTATTTATTCTGATTCAGTTCTTCAAAGTTGCGCTGCTGGAAATTATCTTGATCCTTTCACTCTATAATGTGCAGCTTGTCCTGATGGCTATACATAGAGTGCAGGACTTTATATGAATTGCTATTGTAATGGTGCACTCATTAAATCTACTGACTATCCTTTAGTAGGTGGATTTACTTGCACTTAAAGTAGTACACAAGCAAACGGTTGTAAAGTTTCTTTTTCAATTACAGGATAAAGTTAAGATCCTACTCTATTACAATGCTCTATTGTTAGCACCTAAACCGTTAATGATTTTTGGTATCAAAGGTATTATTCAAAATATTAATTATTAGTTATTTATTATAAAGCATTCTAGTTTTATAAGAGAAAAAATATTTATACAGTTTTGATTCATAAATTTTTTAAAAATAAATAGAAATATTTTTTAAGGATTTGAACTTTATTTAAGGTTCCATGTTTACAAACCTACTGGAGATAATAACCCTTATAACATCCCAAAGTTATACAGCCTTCCAGCTGTTTCTGCTACAAAATTTAGTTACAATACTGGTAATTCTACTGATGTTTTTACCTCCCAATTTATGATCTACCACCTTGATTAGGCATACTACTGGATGGATACATATAATTATCATTAAAAATTAGCTAATTTATGTGCATTAACAGCTTATAACCAAGTTTAAAAAATGCCATGTGAGATTTACGGAACTTTACTTTAACAAAAATTAGCTAGTTCTACAGCTAAGAGCTTCTTTTCTTATAATACAGTTTTAGATAGTAGCTATTTGAATGTTTTTTCTACAACTTATTCAGTTCATCCTCTGAGACTTCCAGGAAAGCAATCAGGTGATTCAACAAGATTACCCTATATAAATTTTAAGCTGCTAACCTTTGATTTAGATGGAAATTTAATAAATATGGATGTTGCATAAGTTAATACATTTGCTAGTTTAGATAATTAGCTTTTCTTGTGTCCAAGTACTGACACTGATGGGTAGAACTTTAAAGAATTTGGTACTGATTTTACATTAAAATGCTAATTAAACGCTGCTTAATTTTAAAATGATAGAAGTTAAAGCGTTTTCTATGAATTGCTTATTGATACAAGTAACGTAGGGAACTTTTTAAGAGTGCCTGTTTAAATTCAAGGCAACAGCTAATACTATACAAGGTTCTTTTTAGTTGATAATATTTCAGGATTTAAAGCTGGTAGTGAAGGTGACCCAAAATCATATTATCTGAACTAATATGCTCTACCTTCTGTAAGAATTTAAATTAATCGCTTCATTAAACATTTAATTACAAGAAACACATTTTTAAATTAGAATATAAGTTTTTTCTTTAAATTATTCTTGCCAAGGCTATTATCAATTAAATATCTTAACATATACAAATAAAACTAAATTTCAGCAAAAAAAATGATTAAAATTGATTCTTTTCATATCAAATATTTGAAATTTAATTTAATTATATTTTCTAAAAATAGACCTTTGTAGTAGCCACTCAAATGCAAATGAATATAAATATACAGTCTTCAAATAATTAAATAGATATGCCTGTCCTCCAGATAACATATCAAATAATAACTGATCCCACTTAAGTCCTCAATATATCATTTATAGCTACATATCAATAAAATAGTTCATAATTTACAAATGCTGCTTATCCAATTTTTTATGTTTTTGCAGCTTTCACAGGGATAATTTGGATTTTTAAATTCAACATATGGTCTAAGTACAATCCTTAATCTCAAAATCTTTCACCAGAAACTTTCTTCTTCCTTTGGGTTACGAATGGTATACACATTTTAATAGATATATGGGCTGATTTTTCATTTTACTATCTATTCTTTATGACTGGTTACTGGTTTGTGACCTACAAATTATAAGAAACACTTTATACATTGATGATAAATCCTGCTTCAGACCCGGATCTCTTTAATGCTTTCAAAATCTTTATCATTATTTAATTTTCGTTCAAGACAGCATCATTTATGAAATTCATTTACCATTAGCTCTAAACTGATGTACTTTTCTTAGATTGGGAAAATCAGAAATAATTTGAAGATGAAGACTAAGAAGAAGAAAAGAGAAGAGGAATTTCTATTTGGAGAACTTTGTTTGTTGCTAATGAATTCAATGAACTTTCTGTAAATTGTTTAATTAAAAAATATCTTTTAATAATAAATATCTTGTAATTTTAAAGATTGAGAGAATAACATCTTTTGAATGGACATTATTTTGGGTTGGGTTCTTTTTAACTGGTTTATCATGGGATAATCTTGGTTAGGAGGTACCATTTTTAACCACAGAAGAGAAAGATTATGTAAACATGAACTAAGCTTTACGTTACTTTGTAGCCTCTCTTTTATATATTGTAATAGTGCTTTTACAAATTATAGTAAAAAAGCTTTTTATTATATGGAACCCTACTCCTATTTAAGATTTTACTGATCTTTGTACAATAGCCAATATATCTATTTTCATCATGGATGAACAACTCCATGGTATCTACACTCTTTTAAAATTCTATAATTTAAATTTATTTTTATATTATTTGTTAATAGGATATTATGTTCATGGTAAAGCTCCAAGTGGTATATCAGAAGGTAACACTTAATGGCTTAAAGAAGCTATTGAAAAAGAAGCAAGTTCAGCTGCTCATAGAGGTCTTGTTAAGGGAGAAAATATTTAAACCTTCGAAACTTACATACCAATTTAATTGAGATTTGAATATATGACTGAATACAAAATAAAATTTGATTAATTGAGTGCAATGTTTAATCAAGATCAATGGATATTTGCAAAAACTGTCGTCAGAGAAATGATTTAAGAAATAGAAAAGTAATAATTTAGAAATCACATGATAAATGTTATAAAAACCTATATCAAAGAAGTTTAAATACATAGTCAGAATCACATTCTAAATAAATCATTTATAAATCGTTTATTAAATCTTCCCCCCTCAGATCCCATTCCTTATGATCTTCCTTTCTTCTACAGAGACCCAGACATGAACTACAGCAAAATATTCTACTATGGTAATGAATGGTTTATAGTTATGTATGAAATGATTACCTTCTTATTCTTCAACTATTTCTCAAGCAGTCCTCTAGTTGCTATATTGATCACATTCTTATTCAACAGAATATTCTGCTGGCTAAGAGATGTCTTTGGTAGAAGAAATATCTCTAGTAAAACAATGATAGATTAGAGATTTTTAATTTGATTTATTCCTCTAAAAAATAAAATTATTTTCTTATATTATTCTTTTTGATAGCTGGCTCATAAATATTATATTTAAAGTTTTACTCTAATTTATTTTTTTTGCTTTGTGTATACATTTTAGCTTGATCTTTAACTTATGTTCTTCCATTATTATCCTAAAAAAAATTAGCTCATTTTAATTTTTAAAGATAAACCAAGCCCTTTTTGCATTTAGTTTACTTTAATTTAAAAAATTAAGTTAATAAAATGAAATAAATCTAGAATTTCAATTTATTTAATTACATTATAATTTGAATTCCTTTTTTAAAAATACCTCCTTTATTTAATTAAAAAACTATGTCTCTATTAAAAATATAGTCAATCAATCATTAATAAATTCATCTGCTGCTAAGTTACTGGTAGTAGTTTTACAAAAATAATAAAAATTTGATAAATTTAATTTATTGAATTTATTTTTTAATTTAAAACTTTCTTATTTTTGTAAAAATCTAAGAATTCATTTTGGAACTCAAAAAAAAAGAAAAAAAGATTTTTTAAAGCTTAATAAAATTATTCTTTGTTGTTTTATTTTTTATTCTTAAATATCTATGATTCATTCATCAGTGATTCAAATTTAGACAATAAAGATATATTATCCGCAACAAATTACTTTGAAAATAAAATCATACAAATAAATTAATTCGATATTGGGGTTGGGGTTGGGGTTGG